>VZTG01009485.1:415987-447794 GCA_013397845.1 Melanocharis versteri
TTTTTTTTTTTTTTTTCTCCTATATCCTGTTCTGTACAGTGTCTGTTTGGCGACATTCCTTCTTGCCTGATTTCACTGTCCTGTTCCATGTGTTCGAGAAGGCTCAAATGAGAGACAAAATGAGAAAGGCATGTGAGGTTTCAGCTGGATGGAAAGATGCAGGAAGAGTCATTTGGACTTTCCTGTAGCCTGTGGGCAGTGGAGTCTCTCCCCACGCCCTCCACTTTGCTAGCCCACCACCACCAAATCCCTGTGTCACCTGTGTTGTACTCAAAGGAAGTGGCCCATGGTCACCAGCTGCCTAATGTTGCTGGGCTCTGCTTCAACCTCAGAAGAGACATCCCCCTCCCAGTTCCACTTCTCACTATCCTAAAGCAATTAACAGAGGCCACTGCAGGTCTGAAGAGCAAGCTCAGAACATATAGGAACCCTGTGGGTTGTTCTGTTTTCTCCAGTAGAGTCTTAGGATTCAACAAGCTTTTTGCTGATTTTGGAAAAAAGAAACCCAAATCAGAGGAAAGCTTGTGCTGCTCTGAATAAAGATCACCTGAATTTTTAAGCAGGGCTAAAATACATGTATTTCCCCCCAATGCTCATTTTTCAGAAATCTCTTAGCAGTGTTTGCTGTAAGACAAAAAAAAAAAAAAAAAAAAACAACCCACAGAAGATTTCAGCAAGAGCCCAGTGAAGTTATTAGCATTTACTGCTTAGACCTGGCATGCAGGGGTGCCAGGCAACCTTGAAAGCAGACTGTGCTGTTGGCTGAGCCCACAGTCAGCACTTGTGCCTCTTTCTTATCTGAGTAATGTAATATGCTAAGAATGACTTCTAGCTTTCCCGCATTGTGTTCCTCTGCTTGAGAGTGCTGTTCAGTGGTATGAGAATGACCAAACATTTATACCTAGCAATGACCTACCTATGTGAAATTCCAGTACTGTCATTTCAATCTGTTTAAATTTTATCACATACCTTCCTATTTGTGCTAATCTGTGTGCCCTTTCTGAGGGCAGGTTGATTGTTAAATATCAACAAATAGAACACTTAATTGTTTTTATCATATATTAAATGGTCTGTGTGTACAAGCTTATCAGAAAGAGCATATTTGTTCTGGTAAATGCATTACCTCATAGCTTGCTGAAAGAAGCCTGGTCACAGTTGTTCCAGCTTTCTGGAGGCAGGGGACATTATGCTTTGGGAATTCAGGCTCACTGATGTAGCAGACCCAGGCACAGGATCTTCTCCTAAAACTGATTTCCTAATCCTGCTCCCCAACCCTTCTGCTCCTCTGTCTTCAGCACACATTTCATTCTGTCAATTCTCATACCTACTAGAGAGGAGATCTTTCTTTCCTGATCACCAGAAAGTGATATTTTAATATTATGTATGAAACTTACACATTTCACAGAATCACAGAATGGGTAAAGTTAGAAAGAACCACAGTGGGTCATCTAGTCTAACCTCCCTGCTCAAGCAGTTGCTACCTTCAAATATTGGTCATGAACTTCTACTGCTTCCAGGGAATAAATGTTTCTATTCAACAAACAGAGATGAACAAAATGGATTATTCCATATCATCAATGGATTATTTTCACCAAGCTACTCAGTTAGGAAAACATTCTTGCTCTAATTAAATAGGTATCACAGAGCATATTCAGAGCTTTGGATTGTTTACTCCTTGGCTGTGGTATTTGCTCATCTCTAGCTTTGCTCATGGGGATTGTCCCGCGTGATAGATCATGGGGTCGTGCTGTGGGATGATTATGGAAATAACTGCTCTCAGAGCCCAGCTCAGTGACTGAGAGGAAGAAAATCTTGGTCTCAAATAGCAGGTTAGAAAAGTACGGGATGAATATGAATCACTAGTGCAGAACCTTTTTGTGACTTGTGTCCATCTAAAAGTACAAAATAAGAGGTGGTACTCAGTCAATGTTTCTGTGCTGCTGTATAGCTCACCGCAAATGTAACACTCAAAGGAATAAATTGCTGCAGTGTGCCAGGTGGATGAATGTGTGAATCATTTGTCTCCTGCTGCTAGAAGCATCTTGTAAAAACGTCTGGTGGAAAAATAATGTACCTTCTCCGAGAGAGATGTATTCTCAATGGAACAGGTACCACATTAGAGAGAGTGATGGAAGCTCTTTTTAGTTACATCAGAGGGAATATTTTGGATATACCTCCACTTGTAATATTCTGCATTATTTTTCTTGGGAACTTTATGTCTGCTGCATAATTGTATTGCTCACTCTAACAATGCCTTTGTTTTCAAGTAGTCCACTGATTTCTTTGGGGCTACATATGTCATTACTTTACAAAAATCAGACATCCCAACGTAGTCTATAAAAACTGACCTGATTGGGACCATAGAGCAACTACCTGCCTCAGATCCTCAGAGTTTTGATTTGATGGTACATGAGCCCATTAATGTCAATAGTGACTTGAGGAATATTGTGATTACTTTTGCAGTCCTAAGAGTGAATCCAGTTTTCACCAGAGGGCTCGATTTTTCACCATGGTGCTGCTACTTCCATTAAATACATACATCCCAGGACTGCCAATAGGTCGCCTGCAAATGACACAATTGAAATTCCACTTTTTTCGTGCCTGGAGGCAAGAAGAATATTGCTCTGTCTTCCTAATACATTGATTCTAGGAAAAGAGTAAAGAAGAAAGACCATCTGGTTGTAGTTGACTTCCGAAATCTTCTGAACGTTGCTTTCCCACGTGTGCACACTCTGTCTCTTACAGGTTCTGTTTGTAATTGCAGGAAAAGTCGGATGTCTATTGCCTTAGCGCTGAGCAACGAGTGTTTGAAATCAGCAGTGAAGTGAGAAGGGACGAGTCGACAATATGATTGATCTGAAGGAAAAGATTGGCTCCCCTGAAAATAATGGTGACTTGAAGGAACATTTTTCTAAAGGAAGGAAATACATCTGTGTGTCTGTAAACAAAGACAAGGATGATCTGCTGGTTGAGCTCACTGCAGATAGCTTCTGTTACTGTGTTCTGCCTGGGACATGGGTTGGGTGAAGAGCTGGAGGTGATCCATTACTAGACTCTGCTAATTCGTGACTTCGTGTTACGAATCTTTGTGTGCTTATTCTACAAGTGCAAAAATGTTGGGCCCTTAGAACCTGAATAACTACATGTATTTGAACTGAATTGGGTTCTAAACTTAAAAACTCTGCTTTCAGACTGTTCTGATTGAAACCACCACCATACTTTCTACACAGGTGAACATCAGAGATGTTGAACTTGGATCTGAGGAAGTATGAATGTGAACACACATTCAGTCATAATGTCAACGTTTTCATGTACTGCCATTGTCCCTTTTCTGGGAAGGAGAAAGAGACTGTGGTGTTTTAGTGACCCTGATAAATGTGTTGATGGGAGTTTTATCTTCTTGTTTTGCAGGCTGGTCACATAAAAGAATGGGGACAGAATCCTTTCCCACACTAGTGGTTATTTAGAATAAAAAATATATTCAGCTTTATGTTTTGAAAAAGAGCCCCCAAAACTCATCTTCCGGGAATTATAAACTAAAGCCTGGAAAGTTATTTCCAAGCTGCAACTTCCAAATCAATTCCTTTTATAGTCAAACATATTCCTCCTCAGCAAAGTTCAATTTGTTCTGAAATTATGGTAGTCAGCCAGTGAATACAAATGAGATCAAATGGATAACAGCTATATACTTCTGTCTAAAGCAAATATGTCTGCAGCTCTCTCAAGCAGAGAAGCTTGCGAAGCAGGGTATAACTGCAATGCCATTGGGGTGAGAAGGGCTTTCAGCACCCCAAATGCACCTGGGAGGTGGGGACACCCAGAAGTAAACGAGGAACCAGTGGAAATGGAGGAGCTCAGTGTGTGAGAAGGCTGCAGGGAGACCTCGGTGTCCCCGCTTAGAAGGGGCAATGCGCAGGTGCAGCGGACACAAAGAGTGGGGAGCTCACGTGCAGTCAGAGGGCTGTGGTTTGAGCAGAGCCGTGGGAACTTGGTGGGCTGCTGCACACCATGGTCAGGAGCGCTTGCAGGGTGCTTAAGAAGGATCAGCAGGGAAGAAGAGGAGCGAGGATTGCATTCTGTGTAAGGAGTTCATTCCCTGTACAAAGCTGGTGAGTGAGTGCAGAGATGCACTACTGGCAGCCCATGAGTCAAGGTCAGAAGGAGGAATGTTGGTGACGATTAATGACTGAGGTGGGGAATGTGTGACAGTCCACCTGGTCAAGAGAACAAATGGGATGGATCTGTCTATAGAGGGATAGGAAAAGTGGTTTCGATTTGAGGTCTTCGTGTTCATCTGGAAATCTACTGGAAGGGGAAAACAGCATTGTGAAAGTTGAGGCGGCTCCTAGGTAGCATTAGTGATAACATCTTAAAAGCAGATTCTAGAGGAGCCAACTGTGGTAAATCCCTACTTCTGCTGCTCACAAACAGGGAAAACCATCTGAGGCCGTATTGACTGTGAAATTTTTTCAGAGTCAGGAGAAAGGTTGCAAAATAATGCTGCAGAGTTAGGACTTGGAACTTCAGGGGAGTGGACTGTGGCTTATTTAGGGATCTGATAGGCAGAATCCCTGAAAAACTGCCAGGAGAGGAAAAGTGCAGAGGAAAACTGGTTGATTTTTAAATAAAACTGAGATTTCATAACCAGCTACCCTGTTATGCAAGAAGACCAGGGAGTTTAGCAGAAATTTGGCCTCGCTTTCCTTAGCAAGGAACTCCTTGAGAAACTGAAATACAAAAAGGAAGATTGCAAATAGTAAAAACATGGGCAGACCATAGAGGTGGAGTATTGGAGTTCAGACCCATAGTGGTGAAATTAGGAAGGCCAAAGCCCAGCTGCAGATAAAATTAATATGGGGCACAAAGGCTAAGAAGGTAAATGGACACTGAATGGTAGAGCTTCTCTGCAGAGACACTTCTGCCAGGAGGGCCAGGACCTCCAGCAGTCCTCTGGAACCTGTGTAACAGTTTTCAGCAAGAAGTCATAGAATCATAGAATGTTAAGGGGTTGGAAGGTACCTTAAACACCATCTAGTCCCAATCCCCCCTGCCATGGGCAGGGACGCCCTCCACTAGACCAGGTTGCTCAAGGCCTTATCCAACCTGGCCTTGAGCACCACCAGGGTTGGGGCATCCACAGCTTCTCTGGGCAAGTCTGCTATTTGGAGCAATGAAGAAGAAAACCTGATGACTATACTTTCCATGAATCTACTAATTTTGTTTTTGTTAAGGATCCTGTAATTAGGGTGGACCAAGTATATTCATACAGTGTGAACCAGAATCCCCATTTGGCATAATAGTGTTCATTACCATTAAGGGAGCTTCATTTTGGAGGGGCTCACTGCTTGCTTTTTTCAATTAAATGTCTTCAATTTTTTCCCATTCACATTTCCGGTTTCCCCAGAGACACAGTAATAGAAATTTATTGCCAAAGGCTGCCCTGCTTTATACTGCAAAGTTTGAGCCTTTGAAAGTTAAAATGTGATATAAATAGTTGCATGCTTTTACAATTGTATTTACATCCAAACCACGTTGCTTCCTGGGGAAATAATCCTTGTGGGTCTACTCTTACCAATGTCTTCTTTAGCAGGAACAGCTGCAGCTCGTGTGGGATGAAACTATCAGGCTTAGCAAGCTGGTGTGTAAGCTAAAGACTCTGAACTGTTGGAAGCAAAATCCTCAGAAGGCACAACTCAGAGCTAAGCTCAGAGATGCTGAGAAGGTGCTATTTCCTTACCATTTCATCTGTTATTATGTCTAATTTTTTGTAAAACTCGTTGTCAGATTGGAGAGGCTGATGGAATAATGGTGAGCCTATAGGAGCTCTTGGTAACTGCAGATTTTAGGTATAAATTCTAAATTTTTTCCCCACTGTATTATGGTTATAATGGTGGTCTTCAAATGGGAAGAATGTGAGACAAATGCCTGATGCTTGCTTGAAGCAAGAGTTTAGGAAGTATGTGTAGACTATCGTATTCCTAATTCTGTCATTGACTCAGAAGATCAATTATGACACTGGATCAAAATTTACTATTTCATAACTGACCAGAAGGTGTGAAAGAGAAGACAGTCAGACATGAAGTGAAAATGAACTAGATTGTTGTTTGGGAACTGGTAGCCTTTGTTTTCTTTTTTTTAATTGGTATCTGCTTAAATGAAGCAGAACACAGCATGAGGTTTATAAATTTAATTAAAGAAATACAAGATTAAGGACAAGAATTACTAAATTAAACTGAAGTGAAGATGGATGGAAAGAAATGTGCCTCACTGCTTTAAATTGAGCTGATTAGGATTGAACAAACGGGCTATTGATTGTTATAGAGGCTAATTAGCTGCACATGTCAAACAAAGGAAAGCAGAATGGATCATATTTGTTAACTTAAAGAGGGTGAAAACAAAATGGGCTTTGTGTGCTTGTTAATTTTAAACCCTAATAAAATGGATGTGCTTACACTTAGTTCAGCTGTATCAGGGAGATGCTAAATTATCAGAATATTTTACTAAATAGCTCAGGTAAAAATTGATTGAATTATTGCAAATTTGTGGATTTAAATAATAAATGAGAGCTATCTCCACAGTATTTAAAAGAAAAGTCTGAAACTGAGAAAAATTATTGGGAGAATTTGGCTTTTTTAAAATTAGAAACTAGCTCATCGCACTCTGGCAGAGCTTTCTTGTGTTTGACTTTGGAATGATCCCAAAGACCTAAGAATTTGTATTTCACTGTCCCCCACTCCAAGTGCAGAGGATGCAGGACCCTGCTTTTTCCAGTTCAAACAGCTGGGAAAGGAGAGAGGGCTGCTGAATCTGTGCCTGACACAGTAAGAATTATATACACACACATTTATGTTTGTGTTTAAAAGAAACAAAAAGATCCTGCCTGGAAGGAAAACAAGCTTCATCACCCACATTTTTGCTTTAGAGACAATGAAGGGATAAACAGATTAGTAGATGGACAAGTCTTTCTAGTGCATAAGAAAGATCAAGTTTTGCATTGCTCTGAGCTTATTTGCACAGAAGAACTGGAATTGCTGACATGTAAATATAATTACAGATGTGCAGTTGCAGGAAACATCATTTTACATTTTCCCCTTTAGAGGGCCCCTCTTGTCCATCCCCTTCCCCACTCTGCTTTAGAAAAGGTCCAGCTTTTGTTGGAAGATAGGAACAATTCAATCCCAGTTTACTCAATTCTCTCTGAGAGATTTACCTTTCCAGAAACCCACTTCTCTATGAAAGAGAGAAAATGACTGCTCTCATATTGTTTCTGTTATGTGCTTTATATTTACAGGAAGCTCTTCAAAACAAAAAGGAGTGCCTGAATGCTGCTTCATTTAGAGGCAGCTCATGTCTATAAGGAAAGCTCTTGCAAAATCTCAAGCAGACACTGTCAAGCTAAAGAAATGGCTACATAAACTGGTATCTGAATTCAGCAGTTCCTGAATTCTCCCCTCCATCTCACTTGCTATAATGAGGAATTTGCCTGTCATTATTCTATGAGAGAAATGGATTAAAAACTAACTACATAATAGTTACCAAAGCTGGATGTGTGTTTTATGGCATTGAAACAATGTGTTTGTCTGAGTGTTCTCACCATCCCAGGCAGAGAGAACTAGGGAAAAAAACCTGGAGCATGTTGGAAGAAGTTTGAGCCACATACCAAAATGACACCTACAGGCACTACATTTACATATGTCATCAACAGTGCTGGATGTATGGTTTAGTAGTGCAAAAGACGCTATTAATATTCTATTCCACAGATTTAAAAAAAAATTAAATTACAGATCTTGAGGCTATTAGTCTTCTACCCAATCATTAAATTTCAAGGAAACATTCAGGGACGTTGTCATTAAAACCAGAATAAATTCATTACAGGTTTTTTTGGTTGTTTTTTTTCAATCTGAACACCTTCATGGATATATCACTATGCCAGCAAGCTGCCTTTCACTTCTACCCATGGCTGCACATGCTGAAATATCCCATTCCTCAAAGTCAGGCTGAAAAGCACACCCTTCACTTGCAATATACTTAATGCCAGGCAACATTACTGTACAGAAAATAAGTCTTGTCAAACCGACCTCATTTCATTCCACTGATAAAATTACAAGTTAGATAGATAAACATTATGCTAGAGATGTAATATATATTTGGAAGGGCCATGTGGGTTAGCTGCACATAAATTTTGTATTTTAAATTTCAGTATTACACCATATCAATAAAAATGCTAAATGGATTGAGAGCTAGATTTTTTTTTGACATATGAAAACGCATCATTTTCATTAAATTTAGTTGGTTTCTGATGGGTTTCTAGAAGGGTTGGTAGCAGAGCTATCAGTATACATTTTTGTCAGTGGCTTGGAAATAAATATAAAATTATAGATTATAAAAATTACCAATGACATATTTGGGGAGGAATGTTAGTGAATTTGATAAGGCACATAGAGTGAATAATGATGTGGGCAGAGCAGGAGTACAGAATCACACAGGTAACTCAGTAACTTGGTTATCCCTCTGAGAAGTGTTTTAGTGCCTGCTTAGACAAAGAATGAGAAGAAAGCAGGACTTGTGCAGAACTGGGTCACTGCATCCCTGGACAGGACAGGGAATTTAACAGACAGATGACTGGCTGTGTAGTGTGGTACTATAAAGATGGATGCTGCAATCTTTTAGTTTATTAAAAGGAGAGCAGTGCAGATTCAGTAAAAAAGAGTTTGTAGCTCTACGTACAACACAGAAATACTGCTGCTGGTTCCAGAGTGTACTACCTAAAACAGATGAGAAAAAAAATGAGGGAGTACAGAGAAGAGTTCAAAAAATTATTTGAAGCCTGCAGGAAATGCTTTCTAGCAGAGGGCTCAATCTGTCTAGCCTATCTGAAAGAAGAGTGACATGACTACAGTCTACGGATAATTATGTTGGGAGAGAAGATCAGACATTAAAAGGTACTTAGGGAAAGGTGAATCTTCAAAGTTGAGGCCAGAAAAATTGAAAAAGGGAACTTGGAAACAATGTTTTCAAAATGTGATTAAGCAACGACAATATGGCTAACGGAGTGTCATCAAAAACAAATGCTTTTTTGGGGGACATGGATTAGCCAAAACAACTTACTCATTGCAGCACAAGGGTAATGAAGGTAACGGTGGTATTAAAAAATCACATCTGGTAGATGGATTGCACCATTCTGAGCTTACCAGTCTATGAAACTCCAACCTTAGTAAGGCTTAGAAAGCTCCCCAGTGGAAAATGTTTGGGCTGTGACTGCTTTAAATTCTCTGTGTTCAGATTTTTCAGCAGAGTGGAGTTGCCTTTGGGCAAGAAACTGGTTTTCTTCACCGACAAGCTGTCAATTTACTTCCAGAAGACCCACTGCATCTACCATCTTTCTAGCAGCATCTTCTGTTGGTTTTGTTTTCTTTTGGTTTCTGACATCAGCTTCTGGCTCTTTCCTTTCTTCCTAATGCCTTTCTCACCATTATGATGATGGTATTTACCAACAGCAAGCTTCATTTCACAACCCTTGGCTGTACAGGAGAGTTTGTCCTGATATGGGTGACTTGTAATACTGTTGAATTTGATTGAAGTGCAGATTCTAACATGTAGCCACACTGTCTGTCTCTACAAACTCTGTACAAACAGCAGTGTTTGAAAAAGCTGTGCTCATTTTCCCCCTCCTTCCTTTCTCATACATTGTTTTAAAAACAAGTTTCACATGCAGAACAGAGGCTGGTTGCAGAAAGCAAATTACAACAGAATGAGGAAATTGGAAGCAACTGAACTTTTTATTTGCAATTGAATGAGTTCTCCACATGAATGTTGTTTAGAGGCTTCTCTCTCTAACAAGCAATGGTATAAATACAGCATTCTGTTCCTAACTCACCCTACCCTTCCCTCATGCTTCCCATTTTTATAACCCAGATTTTATTTTGGGTTTAGGTCTGACTGGGTTTTTTAGACATTAGATTTGTTTACCAACATTTCATTATCTTCAGTACCAGTGAAGACAACATGGGACTGGGTCTCTCTTCATTCAGCTCAGCTGGGCATGACATCTGAGGATTGATCGTCAGGGTTTAAAAGGAAATCAAAAAGGTGTGTATGGGAACTGCGGTAAAGCAATTAACTCTGAAGTGTTTACAATTGCATGTTTTAGAAACAAAAGCTGTTGGAAGTAGTATAAAGGAAGGTACAAACAGCCAAGAACTTCCAAAAGACAAGTAATCTGTGCAATGAAAGCTAAAAACATGGAGAAGCTGCTTGAAGAGAAGGAAGAAAAAGAGCAGAGGGTGAAAAGACTCTTTGAGCGAAGCTGAACAACCTTCTAAAACATACTATCTTCAACAAAAAAGGGGACAAGAAAGAAATGCAGCAGACTCACTTATAATTCAGAGTTGAAAAAAGGAAATATTAGCATTTCTGAGGGGATGTCTCAAGTTTTAACACTGTCTGACCACACATCTGAGTGTGTCCCTTCAAGTGTCTGAACTTCAAAACTTCTCCGTAGCCATCCAACTGTGCTGGACACGTCTTGCAGCAGGAGCCTTGGCATTGTGCTGGGCCCTGCCTGCTGGGGGCTTTAGGGTCATGGTCCACTTGTTGGTGGCATCTTGTGCATCAAGCAAAGCATCAGCAGCCGGGCAAGGGAGGGGATTGTCCCGCTCTGCTCTGCACTGGGGCAGCCTCGAGTCTTCTGTGCAGTGTTGGGCACCACAAGATAAGAAAGGCATTAAGCTATTGGGGAGCATCCAAAGGAGGCCATAAAGAATGTGAAGAGCCTTGGGGGCCCATATGAGGAGCAGCTGAGGTCACTTGGTCTGTTTAGCCTGGAGGAGACTGAGGGGAGACCTCACTGCAGTTACAACTTCCTCATGAGGGGAAGAGATGGGGCAGACGCTGATCTCTCTGTTGAGCAGTGACAGGACCTGAGGGAATGGCCTGAAGTTGTGCCAGGGGAGGGTTAGGTTGGATATTAGGAAAAGGTTCTAATGGTAGGAGAGTGGTAGGGGACTGGAAAAGGCTCCCCAGGGAAGTGGTCACAGCACCAAGCTTGACAGAGTTCAAGAAGCATTTGGACAACACTCTCAGACACATGGTGTGACTCTTGGGGATGGTCCTGTGCACAGCAAGAAGTTGGGCTTGAGGATGCTGATGGGTCCCTTCCAACTCTGCATATTTTATGATTGTCTTTCTGATACTTCTCAGGACCATCCTGTTGAGCCTGAGTCAGTATCTTTGCTCTAGAAAGTGAGCAGTTGTCTCCATACTTTAGAGGTAAACTGCCTAAGAATTTGTGTAAGGTGCTGGTGCAGAGGGAGTGGGTGTGCAATGTCAGACAGAACATGCTGGCAGCCCTGGGGAGACTGAGGGTGGTGCAGCTAAAGCAGCAGCTGGCTGGGTTTGGTGCCTCTGGGGGATTTGGACGTGTCCCAGGCCTCTGCCATAATGGCCATTCTCATCACCAGGCTAAACAAGGAACTTTGGAGCTTCACTTGGACACTGCCTCCCTGCTGGGGCCATGTTCCCGTGTCTGCAGTGCCTGTGACATTTTCCAGGCAGGGCTTTGACACCGGTGCTGCAGAGCTGACAAACTGCTGTCCTTTTGCTTTATCTACTCTGCGCTGCACATGAACTCTCTGCCCTTACCTCTGTTTCACACTGTTTCACATTGTCACACATTACAACCCTGTTCCCCAAACTCTGGACTACAAAATGAGTGTACTGGGAAGGGAACTGCTTTAATCCAGTCAGACCACAAAATGGCATCAGTTTTCCCTGAACTGATGCCATTCTACTGAACTGATGTATTGAGTCTGAATCTTAGTGCACGTTTGCTAATCATTAATTTAGTGTAACTGAAATCAGATCCACTCTAAAAATCACCTCCATGTAAAAGGTGCTGTAGAGCTTTAACTGCTTCAATTTAAAAACTGTTTTGGCCAAGTAAATACAATCTCTGTGTTTAGCACAGCTGGTAGAGTAGGCTCTTGGCTGTGAAATGTGCAGTGCTTCTTTTGTAGTACAGCCTGCAGAAAAAGAATACTGTTTGGAAACCACTTGATTACACTTTAACTAGATGAATCTATCTACTGACAATTTTGCTGCCTCAAAAACCTCCTTACCCTTGCTTTCTTGGTCTATTGAGAAAAAAGCTTTCTAAGTGTATCTGAATGTCTCTCCTCTAAACCAAGTAAAATATATTCTGTCTTCAATCTTTTCAAGCATCAAGGTGAAAGCATGAACTGTCTGTTTTCCACACTCAGGATGACAAATGCCATTCTGCTGGAAATAATTTCTCAGGCTTCTGGCATGTTTTCTAAACAAAATAATGTGAGAGACTTTTACGCAGCCACAGCAGTTGGTGCAGACACGAGGCCACTGATTTCATAGGTGTCTATCTTTGATGGGGCTCTGAACTGTTTTGCTTTGTTTAAAAAATAACCCTTCAAGAGATCAGAGATGTCAACAGCTGTATCAGCCTTTGAGGAGGGCAGAACAGAAAAGGGTAACTGCAGTGCTCATGCTTTTATTGCCACACAGCAGTCTCAGCTGCAGCTAGCACCTATGTGGTCATTAGCACTAACAAACCTCAACTACAAATTTAGTTGGCAAATTGCAGTCTGTGTGAGAGGTGAGGGAAGAGCTGCTGGTTTTTTTCCACACACCTTTGCCCTGAAAATGGATGTAGGGCCTTGTCTAATCAGGGTTACCTGCAGAGAACAGTGAGGAAAAGGCCTCTTTATTGTTCTTATCTTCCTCCAGTAGTGCCTGAAATCCAGATTCCTATTAAACAATAATGAGAATGTCAATTTGCACTATTCATGCTGTACTTTGCATTCAGAGGGATTATAGGTATGTTTAGCAAAGCTGTAATTATGGATTATTTCAACCAGAGAGAACTGATAGCCACTCATTCGCGTGAGTGAAAAACAAGGCAACATCTTTCCCTTTAAATCTAGGCCCCTGCTTTGAGGCAGAGCTATCAAATGATGAATTTTTGTTGCTGCCATTAATCCTTTTACCATCTTTTAGATACAAAGTCAGTTAACCCAAGAGCGCAGTTTAAAATGGGAAACAGGCTGATGAACTGCAGTGTCAAGTTTATGATCTGGAAGCTGCAGTTTCCCAGAGGAATGTGACTGCAGGTAAAGACAGGTTGTGAGTTATGTGTCCGTGTTTCTGAATGCCTCTTTAACCTTTGAAGGAATAGGCAACTTAAGCCAAATATAAAAGAGAAGACCTGCTCCATAATGAAAGCATTTAGGTAGAGGAGAAAGACCAAAAACAACCTTCAGGGAAAGCCAGACAACTCAAAAGCCATATCTGTGCTTTCTGACACCTGCTTACAGCTGCTGAAGCAGCACAGCACACCCAACACAAAGTTAATAACTTTAAACCATAATTTATGTTGTCTTTTGCTTTGTAGGGATATGATGGGAAATAAAAGGGGAGCTGCATTTAGTGGAGGGAGCAGTTGGGAGACAAAGGGTCCCAAGTGGTAGGAAATCAGGCTTCAGGAGTGTTCTTGGAACAGCTTACTTAGAAACCACAGTGGGGCAGTCAAAGAAGACTGCATCCTTGTAATTCAGTTAGATATATGCCTATGACTGCAGGAGTTTTCTAGAGGCTTTCAAGACAGCAGTGAGAGCTTTCTAGCCCTTAATTGAATTAACCTGGAACTTAAACCTTTTAACAGAAATCTTTCTTCTCAGCTGTTTGTTATGTAACTTTTAAAGGTAATGCTTACATAGTTCATGTAGTTGTAAAAGCTTGATTAGGGATTTCTACCCCTACCTGTCCCATGCTTCTGCTTTTTTCTGTGTTATTAAAATCCTACTGTCAGTCTGACAAATGCATGCAGAAAAATTGATGGGCAATACCTAAATGCCTAGTAAGTTAAGTAAACAGAAAAAGCTCCAATGATCTTTCAAGGTCCATTTCTATGCTATGAAGAGTATAAAGTACCACAAATTTAATTACAGTTTCCTTCTGCAGGAAAATGTTAGCTGCTCCTGCTGCAGGAAACTGAGAAATGCTCATTAGCATACTGCTAAAGACAAGACACAAAGCAAATCTGGGAAGATAAAGAAATGGAAGATATCTTTAATTAATGCACAAATATACTTGGCTTCTCTGGCTTTAAGCCAATCAAGTTCAGGGGAAAAGTTGGTGCAAAACTTGTAAGTCACATTGATGCCAGTGAGCACAGGAGAGCAGCTGTGACTGGAGATTTTTTTTTTCTCCTGCAGTGAGTTACTATTGTTAAAGATAAGGCAGAGCTAGAAAAATTGTCTGAGGAGCTTGGATTTCTCTGTGCTCAACCCAGGAGCTCCATCAAACTATAGACACATAGTCTGAAATGTGTTAAAACTCTGCAATGTATTGTGGCTACCTTTACACCTGTGATATTTTTATTCCTATGTCTAATATTTAATGGATACTGTGAAGTTTTGAATTTTTTCCATTTCAAAAAGGTAGAAGGAAGTTTGCACAGCTGTTGTCCCACAGTACAAACAGTAATTTTCCAGACAATAAGTCAATATTAAATGGCTAGTTTTTTTAAGCATTAACACTAATACTTCTGATAAGGCAATCCTGGCTTGCATCATGTAAAGATTTGTCTTTTCTATTAAATTGATTGCACTGTGCCACTGACCTGACTTCAGACCTACAGTACTTGGCCAGATCTATCTATATAGGGGTGGCAACTCTTGCTTGCAATAGCTGTGCTGTGACTGTAAAGGCAAAGGTGTTTTTGAAACAGATCATGTCAACTTCAGGAATTGCCCAGGTAGACTAAGACTTCAGCCAGTTTCTAAGAATAATCTACAGACGAGCAGTCTGAGCTGTGTCCTCTAGGTATTTTCTCCAGTCCTTTTCCTTTCACATCTTCCTCTTCTTCCCTCTCCAATGCACTAGGTTCTAGCCTGTCTCAGCAGTGTAGAACAGTTGCTGCTCTTCTTTCTGGGTTCACGTGATGTTTGTGTAGGCAGCCCTCTCAAGCCCCTGCTGCAGAATGTGTGGACATTTGATGCATCTGGCCAGACTGGTTAGTTGTGCACTCTGGCCAGCTGCCAGCTGCTCTCCTGCTGCTTCAGCAGAAGGCCAGAGTCCCTTGGGCATGCACCCTGAAATAACGCCAGGAACAGCTAACCACAGCTAATATCTTGGATCATATCTGAGAAGTGTCTCAATTAACATATTAAGTGCAGGATCACAGATACACTGCAAAAACACCCTCATCTTTTCAGCTAAAGTTAGTGGAAGGTGCTAACACAGGGTGAGGAAGTGGTACAATCTCATTACATTGCACAGAGATATTAATCAGGGCTAAGTAACATCAAAGCTGAGAGCAAGCGAAGACTTTGAGTCAGTGGGGATTTTTCCTGGTAGTTGAAGGGCTGGCATTAAGTGGACGCATCTCTGTTTTTCAGAAATTAAATTGAAGACTGGAATTCACTAGGGAATTTGGTGTCACTGGGAACAGATCTCCACCTTTTAACACCTCTCCACATCTTTTAATCTCGGCTTTCAACAGGACCAGAAAAGACACAGTTGTGGGGAAAATAGTCACATATAGTAAAGTAGATTTGGGACAGCAGGAATCTTCTCCTTCACTGAGATGTCTCCTGCTGCAGGAATGAATGCTGATACACTCATTACTATGAATTGAAAGGGCATGGGGCGAGCAGCAAAAATTGCATAAAATTTCAGGTTTTGTGAGTAGTTGCAGCTATTCGGAAAATTTTTTTGTCTTACCTTCCATCAAGATCATCCATTAATTGGTTTTTGCAAACTAAGCGATACATTACTCAACTATACTATGCTAAATGTTCACAACTTGGGGCTCATTCTTCTTTTTTTTCCTTTCAAGCTAACACTTTTCTTAGAGGTCAGAAACAACAGCTTTTGCATTTACTTGAGTTCTACTTCAGCTCTGTGTTAGTAACTCTTCAGGCTCTGCAGCTCAGGTCCAGGGTAACAAACTGTCAGCATTACCAGCAATATCCCTTGAATTTTGACCCAGAAGCAGCAATGACATAAGAGGAAACACTCTAAGACCAAAGACAGTAAGTAATGATGGCATTGATAATCAGCTGATGTGGTGGCAGAATGAGCAAATATTTTGCTAGTCTGCAAGCTGTGATTTGTATACAAACCCAGGCAGGTTTCGTGTGGACAGTAAGCCAAAGCCCTTTGAAAATCTATCTTCAAGAGTAAGGTGACAGTATGCATTGTTAATAAATGGGGAAAAGAAGTTCCAAAAACTGACTAAGGAAAGGGAGCAGGAAGGAGATATTTAGTTAGCAATGGTCTAAGAGATAACTTTTTTTGAATACTGTGCCATGATTAATGACACTTTTTGTATGTTACTTTTGCTTCCAGGTGCCTAGCAGTTGGAAGGAGAGAACAGCAGATAGGCTATTACTACACCTAAATGAAAAGCCTCTTCCTTCACATAGCTACAGCAACAAAGGCTGGTCCAGAAGTAAAAACCTAAATGTATTTTATAATCATTCCAGGTCGTTTTAGAAAATGCCACTGAACTGG
Source organism: Melanocharis versteri (assembly GCA_013397845.1). Taxonomy (NCBI): domain Eukaryota; kingdom Metazoa; phylum Chordata; class Aves; order Passeriformes; family Melanocharitidae; genus Melanocharis; species Melanocharis versteri. Next base: position 432,533 of record VZTG01009485.1, read on the forward strand.
CAACCTTGAAGTAAGAGAATAACTCACTCATAAATCAAAGAGAGGCAGTAATACTCCAGTGCTGTGCAGATGTACTTCAATGCATCTGGATGCAGTGTTCAATACCAGCTCCAGGCATTCAATCTGCTAATCCATTTTCAGTACTGGGCGATGCAGATCCTCCTCCTGAGCAAGAGCAGCACTTCATGTCCTCCCTTCACAGACAGTGCAGCACAGTCCAGAAAGGCAAGGACATCAGTTAAAACTGAAAGGCTTCCTTTGATTGTGGAACCTTGGAACACGGTGGTGCAAAACACAGCTAAGTGCTTAGAGAAAAACATTGGTGTCTGGTGTTTTATTTGGTTTTTTTTTTAACTGCTTTCCTATTGCAACCCTTGCCTACCACATCCTGCCCAATGCAGTGCTCTCACCCCCAGAGGCTGCTGCCTGTACACTAAACCTCTCATGTCTGTTTAAAGATGACTCATCAAAAGTGTTGTCTTGACCTGCCCCAGCACCTTCTCTGCTCTCCACCTAGAAAGCTCCTTCCACAACGCTACACTACCTAGAAGAAAACAGAAAAATGCTCATAAGTTTATCTGCATTTATCTTGCATGGAAAAAAACTTGCTTTTACAGCCTAGCCAATAAAGTACTCAAAGTATCTTCCAGAGATGCATCAAATTTTATTGCAGCTTTTGATCAGTGACAATACTAATCTGTGTGCCTTTTGGCATCATCCACATCCCTGAATGCTTGTGAACACAAATAATCAAACACTTAAGCACTGTTTTTATAAATTACTAAGACCTAGAATTAAACTCAGGCAAAACTTAGCAGCATTGCATTGGTTAAACACTGATTAAAAGAGCTCAGAGTTACATGAGAAATGGTGCAGTATGTAGAGATACAGCATTCCTAGAATAGGGCTGAAATCCTTTACCATTACTGAAGCAAGTTTTAATTCATGCATGCTTGCTGCTACATCAAAACAAGTAACTTTATTCTCAGAATGCTGTGGAATCATCTATCAAATAACATGAGTTCCTTTTTAAGGTACGCAATAAACGAAGGACAAGGTGAGTGATAACTATCCAAGGTTAGTTGTCACTAGAAAAGTCATCAAATGTGATTTTCGCACACTCCAGAAACCAAATGCCAATTTGGAAGTAGAGCAATAGAATCAGTATGAAGCACTTATGTGCCACTGCAGTAGCAAAAAGGGAGGGGCTGTCTCCAGTAATCACAGCTTCTTGTAAAAGCACCTGAAGTATTACTCAATGGAGCAAAATTCAAAGACTGTTTTAGAAAAAATGTTATACCTACAGGAGATTGTCTTCAAAGAACAGGAGTAACACAAGACTGGTACTATAGAGATAAACCATTGTACACAGATTTTCAGTGGTGCATTTTAAGAAAAACTGAATTCAGTCCTTAACTGCGTGCAGGAGAAGGATGATTTTCTGGAAGGCATAGAAATTTTAATAACATCAGGAAGCTCTAGGTTTCCTTCATTCCCATACAGCCTTTCCAGAACTATGACCAAATTTTTTACAATTTCTCGTCATATACGACTGAGTCATGTCAATACACATTCATACTTCACACACTACCCACATAAGCATCAAGGTCATGAGGTTTCCTTCCCCCAGAGTTAGTTATCATTTCAGTCAGTCAGCAACCTCAGAACTGCACACCCTCTGTTCTCTTGCTCAAGCATACTGATAGATTCTCTGGCATGTGGGGACTGAGGGAACTGGCAGATGAAGCTGCTATCCATCATATTTGAGAAGTCATGGTAGTCAGGTTTAGGTCACACTGACTGGAAAAGGGGAAATTTAACCCCATTTTTAAAAACACAAAGAAAAAAGGAAGACCAAAGGAACTACAGGCTGGTCAGTGTCACCTTGGTGCCTGGCAAGAATATGGAGCAAATCCTCCTGGAATCTGTGCTAAAGCACACGGAAAATAAAGAGGCAATTGGTGACAGCCAATACAGCCTCACTAAAGGCAAATCATGCCTGACCAATCTGGTGGCTTTCCACAATGGGGTTACAGCACTGGTGGAGGAAGGGTGACAGACATCACTTACCTTGACCTGTGCAAAATATTTGACACTGTCCCACATGACATCTTTGTCTCTAAACTGGAGAGACACAGATTTGACAGATGGCCCACTCGGTGGATAAGCAATTGGCTGGATGGGCACACTCAGAGCTGCAGTCAATGGCTCAATGTCCAAGGGGAGACCAGTGACAAGCAGTGTCCTCAGGGCTTGGCACTGGGGCCAGCGCTGTTTAACATCTTTGTTGGTGACACAGACAGTGGGATTGAGGGCACCCCCACCAAGTTTGGCAATGACACCAAGCTGAGTGGTGCAGTGGACACACTGGAGGGAAGGGATGTCATCCAGAGGGACCCTGGCAGGCTTGAGAGGTGGGACTGTGTGAACCTCATGAAACTCAACAAGGCCAAGTGCAAGGCCCTGCACCTGGGTCAGGACAATCACAGACAAAAATACAGGCTGGGCAGTGAATGGACTGAGAGCAGCCTTGAGGAGAAGGACTTTTACATTTTGGTCAATGAGAAGCCAAACATGAGCTGGCGATGTGCACTCACAGCCCAGAACAACAACTGTGTCCTGGGGTGCATCGAGCGGAGTGTGATCAGCAGGTCATGGAAGGTGATTCTTGCTCTCCACCCTGCTCCTGTGAGAACCCACCTGGAGTACTGCATCCATCAGACCTGCTGGAGCGAGTCTAGAGGTTGCCCAGAGCAGCTGTAGACACTCCATCCCTGGAAATGTTAAAGCTCCATACAACCTGGCCTTGGAGCAACCTGGTCTAGTGGAAGGTGCTCCTGCCCAGGGCAGGGGAGTTGAAACTAGATGATCCTTAAAGTCCCTGCCAATCGCAACCAGTCCATGGCTCTATGCAATCAGAAAAGAAATAAGGCTCGGAGCAATACCTTTTTCATGGAAGTTCTAACAGCCTCTGTGCAAAACACAGACAGCAGCCCCTCTTCCACCTGACATCCAGTACTACAAACTTTGCTGTTAGAAAGAGGAGTATTAAGCCTCACAGGTTGTTGCAAGTGTAACGTGCTTAATGCATACCTTGCTCCTCTTTGGCTTTAAGTGGAAAACAAGAGTTAAACTAACATGGAAAAACATGACCTGAATGAAGATTCTTTCTGAGATAATTCTAAATCGGAATCAGTATTGTTAAATACAAAGTTAATACTGTATTTAGGGGACCTAACTCTTCAAACCTTGCATTCTTCCTCTTTCCCTTACTATTTCTCAATTCCCATCGGGAAACAGCTCATCTCCAACTCAGCAGGCAGACATTCCTCTCGGGGATTGCTCACATTAAAGAAAGTTCACAGGTAAAACTCCATTCAACAGATTTTATTTATCAATTTGGTTTTGCGATTACAACAGCTTCAGTTTTCTTCCACTGAAGACAAAATACAAACTCTTACAGCAACACTTGCAGAGAACATTCATAAGGTAACAGCTTGATATTTGCACAAGTTGGCTTCAAGAAAAAGCCAGATAACTTGAAGAGTCACTACGATTCAGTGCCTAAAACTGATTTAGGGGCAAGTACAACTACAGATCTATGAGCTACCTTCCACTTCAAAACACAAGGCCAAGAAAAACTGCAAGTTGTTACTTCGGGTTTTTTGCTAGTACACAGCACAGATCAGCTGATACTGCCACTTCACAAAGGAGTAATTACTTTCGACAGTGAGGCAGCCAAGCATGTGGTGAAGATGTATAACCCAGGCTCCCCTCCCCCTAAACAACTAAAAGGGAAACAATTCGAGCCACAACTCTGAACTGTGGAATTACACCTTGCTGGCAAGGCTAATGAGCAAGAGGCGTGTAGTGCAGGCCTTCCGGAACGTGACTAAATTGATACATCACAAACTTGAGTTTTTCAGATAGGCATTTGTACATGCCAGAGATCCTGGGTTTCCTAAAGTCTTGGAAAATAGCAATTGCTGGCAGCACAACAAATTTAATAACTAAGGCAAAGTATCCCTTCTACCCTTTTAAACAAAATTTGAGGCAAACGAGTAAGCAATTTTAAGGCACTTTAAACATTATTTTTAGTTTGCTTTACCAGCATACTTTATCAGCAACCTAAATCAGGATTAGCAAAGCTCATGAATAAGCATTTCAGCAACATTTTACAGAGCAACTTTTTTGTGGCAATGTTTTCCATGCTATGAAGTGTTCTGTAGGACTCTTCTGCAAGTTTCCCAAAAGAGCCCTTTGAGGCCAAAAATTTTATTCTAGGTATAGTTTGCTTTGCTGAGCTAAAGGCAAACTGTCATATTTCAAAAGAGTATTTTGTTCACTTCAAAGCACAGAACACATGGTCAGGGATATATTTTTTTAACAAATAAATGTAGTAAAATAGTTCTTAGATAGGGAAAAGACAGATTTAAGTGATTTCACAATAAGGCCAAGGATATACCATCTAACTCACACTGTTGCTGAAAACTGGCTGCTCACTGCTGTTTTCATAAACCTGAGCTGATTGTCTTAGTTTTGTTTAGAAAACCAAAAGCTAATGAACTCAAAGATACAGTACTGGTGAGTAACCTCTGCATTTTGTAGCAATTTGAGTTTTCTACGCAGCACAATAGAAACAATGCCATTCAAACTAGAAGAACACAAGGAAGCAACACTGTACACTTGAAATTTCCAACTGAAGTGCACTTAATCTGCTTCATAATTCAAGTCCCACTGCCATGACTATTATCTGTTATCAATGCCATTTTTGTATTGGGTGCCAAATTCCGGTCAAGTCAGAGCTAGTAAGACAGTACTACAGATTATTCCAAAACTGATGATCAGAGGGTATCATCAGAAGCTATGCATTATGTGCTACCTCCACCAATTGATTTTTCTCTCTACTTCCATTTTTCCTGTGGGTTTATTTTCACAGGTGCTCAACTCAGTCTGCATTGGAGATGACGTACCTTTGATACTGAGATCACATGGCTGATCCAGCCAAGGGAAAAAAAAAGCCCTGAACTATTTGGCTGAATAGATTTCCTTAACCAGTTCACTGCAGGGTGACACAAACCTGAAGCCAGGAAGGGGAGAAGGGAAAGAAAAAAGGTGTAGCCTGCAGTCCCAGGATTACAGCAATCCCGGCTACGATCAAATCAGCAGATCCTCTGAACAACCCTTAATCGCTCCTTCAGCAAGCAGACATACAGGAGGGTAATAAAGAAAAAAACAACAACCCAAACTCCTGAAATTAACTGCAATGAGTTTAAGAACCGTTTGAATAACAAAAACATCAGGATTTCCCAAACATCAGTATTTCAAGTATAAATGCTGAGTTGCTGCCTTTTTATACAGGGAGTGAACTGAATTATATCACCAGTTTTATGGTTGGTCTTTGTAGGCCAGAACAAAAGGTAAACAAGTCAAAGCTTCTGTTTGTAGCTGAACACCGCTGTACCATACTCCTCACTCTAAAACAAAATCACTAAGGGACAGTTATTCTAGGGAATTCTTTTTTTAACTGGAATGCTCAAGTCACATGTATTCTATATTCCTATGTAAAGCTAATACTTAAAAGTTTTATTTATCTTTGAGATAGCTGGGACACGCTTACAGCCTACTGAAATTTAGTCTTTTAAGGCACTAATATTTATTTCCCCATTAGAAGGATTATTCCTACATCCACCCTCAACATGAATTGGAAATGGCATAGGAATTCTGTTTGGAATGAAGTATTTTATGAGGCAACTTTTATTCTTGTGTTAAAAAGAAAAAAAGGGTTATGTTGTTCTGTTAAGACATTATCTAATTCTACACTTTTGTCCATCTTTCTAGCAACACACTCTAAGAGCCATAAGCTACTATAAATGGTATTTCACTCCCTGAAATCAGTCACCAATAATTCACATCTTGATAAAACTGAAGGGATACTGTATCAGATGTTGTTTAAATTAGCCTTCAGAGTAAGTCATTTTAAGATTGTCTACTGGACAGTGCTGCCACTGAATAAGAATCTCTGAACATTCTACATTTGGCATATCAAGAAAAGTCCCACATCAGCAGCCACTAAAGGAAAATAAAACAGCCATTAGAACCCATGCAGCATATTGCAAGTAATCCTGTTGAAGAGATTCATATCACTTCTTGCCAAGTATAATGTTGCAAAAATATTCATTTAAAGTCTTCTTTTAGAGAATTAAAGAATATTACGAACTGCTGTCTTCCATGAGCAACAGAAAATATTTTGGTTCTGTGAACTACAGGTGTTGGGCTACTAGTCCAGTACCAAGGGGCAGGTCCTAAAGCGTGTGGTAATTTCGGTCTTTAGATCTGCAGAATTTGTACAGAAAGAAAATAACAGCCTGCAGACCCAGAACAAGGACAATTCCACCTATGAAACTCGCAGCATCAAACGTAGATTTGCGTGGAACAGGTACAGGAGCCACAGTGGTATTTGAACCTGTTAAACACCAAATTAGAAATTGTAAGTGCACAACACTCTCAACAGTTTTACAGATTTTACTGCTGGGTTCTTTGTATTAGGATTACTCAAAACATCAAAACATCAATAAGAAAACAAAAAATAATTAAAAGTGAAGCCATGCCAGTATCTGCATTTAGATTAGTGGTACTGAAATTCTGATTAAATGCTGTTTGTACAAGGCTTGAGCTATTTATAGACAAACTGCTTTGGACCTCAGTACCCAGGTGGACTTTATTTGTACTTCAAAAAGCCAAAGCCTTCCTCCTTTACACAGAATATATTATTGATATGCCCACATTCAAGACACATTTTCCTGTCGCTGCTCCTTGCTCCAGGTTTTTTTTTGCTTAAATTTAACATCAATTGTTATCTTCCATCTACTGTACTTTACCCCAAGAGTTAGGCTTAAAAAACCAGCTGAAGTTACAAATACAAGTCTGGAAGTAACAGCCATCTGCTGATGGGTAGTTTTAAAGAGCTTTACCTTGTGAGAGCTTTTTATGAAATGGCATATTTAGGACTGACTTGGAAATAAAATACTTCAGCTTATTCTCATCACTGTAGCACAATTTCATTTAACAAAAACAAAACAAAGCATCCCATTATTATGCTGCAAAAACGAAATACCACCTCCCAAATACAGGGGAGTTAGCAAGGGACTTCCAACCACACTATTAAAATCACCCAGCTGATCTCATTTGACCAACATATTTCTGACTTTTTATATCTCACCAATTAGCTCTATTTCTCAGGCTATATAACCCCGCTACTTGCATACATCACCTTAACAAAATTAGACTTGCCATAAAGTTAGAAGTGACAACATCAGATACACCAATAGTACTTTAATGTTGTCACACGGTGAATCTTCCAAGATAACACTTCTAAAGCATCACTGATTTCTAAGTATTTTGCGCTTTAATTATGGCAGTAGTAGCAGTTACCTGCAGTAGTGGGTGTCGTGGTAGCTGAAGTAATGGTAGTTTTAGGCAGAGGAGCATGAGTAGTTGCATTGGTGACGTTGGCTGTTTGAGAGAAGACAGTATGTACACACCATAAACTCCAAAGCAAAGTTTGCAAGCACTGAAGTTCCTATACAAATGATTTTTCCTGTTTTGCTTTGATAAAGATAAGCTTTGCCCTCAGACTGAATCCCATACATATTAGGTGGTGAGATGCATGGCATTAAGCCAAGTTTCTGCAATAAGGATTATTTTCAAACTTGCATACTATTGTTATCCAAATATTTCAGGGTTCTCCACAGATCAGTGATTCTTTGTTCAGACAAAACAATTTTTTTTGCAAGCACTCATATAAATGCTGGTATTTGAACAAGAATCAAGAGATCTGCTTCAAGACAACTGAGAATTTGCATCAAGGCAAAGGACTTTCATTAAATAGCTGTTAGAATCAGTTAGTATTAATTGTACTAAGAAAGTACTTAATGTAATACCTCTAGACAGGAAATACACTCTTTCCTCTCCTGTCCTCAAAACACTGTGAATGCCATCACTGGAATAAAACCACTCACCTAAAACAAAGCTGTCTCCTAAAAACTTTCATTATCAAGCCACATAAGCTGGGTCTCTGACCTCTCCCCACTCCCCTAAAGATTAGTATTACTAAAAATTTATCAGCATTCCACTATCTGCCTGGGGAAAGTGTCAACATTCGTGGGTTTACTCAAAGCTAAACATCACCCTGCTGTACGTTAAGCTGTTCTGAGCCTAATAAAGTACCAACTTGTTACCTTCCAGCTCCCTTGATCAGCAAGTTTTTAAAGATTAGATGATATTTTTTTAAAGAATTTCACTGTAAAGATGGCTGAGAAATTTTTGAACAAAAAACCCCCGAACTCCTAGGAATTTATGATTAGTGGAAATTACTAATTCAATTGCTGCTAAGCCAATTTTGAACAGAGAAAATGCTTCCTGCCAACATAATTAAGAGTCTTCTATAAACCACTTCTTCCAAAGTGGAAGAACCACTGGAACCATTTATGCATTCCATACATCAGATGCTTAGTAGCCAAGCTACTGCCATGAACTTTGGAAGAAGCCCCTGTCTTTCATTTCATTCACCAGTTCTTAGTTTCCTGCCGTCCTGAGTTCAGTGCTACTGTTTTACCTATAGGAGTATGAGCTGTGGTGGTAGAAGCGGCTGTGGTCGCATTGGAAGACGCTGTGGTCGCATTGGTAGGTGCTACAGTGGAATTGGAAGAGGGCGTAGGAACAGTGGTAGGAGGAGAGAGTGTGGTAGCTGTGAAAAAATAAAGAGTTACATTAGAGAGATTAACGACGGTATTTAACTAAAAAACAACCCAACAAAACAACATCGGCAGGCACAACTTTAGGAATTTCATACAGCACTGAGTTCCGCTGTAGTTTTAGTTTGAAATGACAAAGCTTCTGAATCCATCACACTAACATCAAAAATTGCATGAATGAATACATGAAAAATCTTGTCACAGGCAGCCCAATCAAGCCAGTGTTCAACTGGCAACTCAAGATTCCTCAAAGCAAACCTGAGTGAGAAGAACCCTATCGTCCAAGCAGAAACTGTGCACGCTTTACACAGGAGAACACTAGACATAGGATACTGCTTCCCAACCTCACTGCAACTGAGACTGAACCTGAGCTATCAAGTTCAACTATAAACCAGAGCTAGTTAGACAACTGAATCAGAATGGAGGAAAAGCCAATCAAGAATCTGGAAGTTTAGCTACAGTTCCTGCTTTAACAGTAGTTTTTGGACGTAGGTGCTGTCAGCTTCAGCACGCGTTGTACCAAAAAAACCCCTCACAACCCCCAAAACACAGAACTGTGAAGCCTCCTGCAACTTACTGTTTTATCAGTTAATCACACATAGACAGGTTATCTGAACTGATACATCAGCAAGCCTCCTGCTGAAAAAGCATGATGTCCAGAAGCCTTTAATACTCAGGCTCATTCAAGTGTGGTTATTTACATCTTGAACATAAATCAGTACGGTGGGAAATCAGAGCTGACTGTTTCTACAGAGATAGGCTGGATATATCAGAATCTACCTTCTCTTGGGTGTCACATTTTCCCATGCCAACGACTTCCTACAGTGTTGAGCTACAACAAGTAAGAGTCAGTAAGGCATACAGATTCCTCTCACACCTATGAAGACTCCTTACTAAGGGTGACAACGTATTTCCTCGAATCTGCAGAAGTTAAACACAACAACCTGATAATGTCACCAAAAGTTTAACAGGAACAGATTGTAGAAATACTTCTCCTCAGATACAGAACAGGGCATTGTAACAGCATGCTCTCTTTGGAAAGCACTAAAAAATGGTTCTTTCAGCACTCCTGATTAAGAGGTGATTGTTACAATTTCAGAAACAACACACAAGTGCAAGTCAAAAGCAATTATTTCTGACTGCCTGTCACTACCACAAGACAGCCCAAAGGAGCATGGAAGCTTCATCTCTGTTGATGGGAGGCAGGCTCCTTAGCAGAACTGCTGGATTCATCTAGACAAGATTATTCAGAATTTTCATTTGCTGTTCTAGATCTTAAAGCCAGAAAATCCTATTTAAAAACCCATTTCTTATCAGCATTCAGAAAAACTAAAACTGGGGGACTTTCACAAAAGTGAAATTCAAGATCTTATCTAAATTATTAATATCCTGCAAAACTCCTTTGCACAGCAAGCATGAAAGTCTGAAATCAATATGCAACTGAGCACATTCCTAGCATGAAGAATTTATCTTAGGGAGTTCTATATCCTAGACCCTGTATTTCATAACTACATGAAGACTTGAGCTAGTTAATTAAAACTGGAAGGTTCATAAGCTCTTCCTATTTACTATGTCTTAGATGACTTAACAGGTGACTTTTTTTTGTTCAATATGCAGCTTACTGCCTTGAAGACTAACAAATTCCTTAGGATATTCTGCATCTAACAGGAAACACCTATTTTAATCTAAGAAACCAAAGCAGTAGCCAGACATGTGTACTAAAACATGTCAGGCTTCTTGAAACAGTAACAGTAAGCATTTAACTGAATACACAATGGAATTGTGTATTTTAGTATCACATATCATACCTTCAAGCAGGAAGCAAAGGGCTTATTTACATACTTGTACATGCTTATGTAAGTTGTAGAAGGCATATCAACAGAAGGCCAACAGACAAAGGAGTCCTAAACACAACTGCTTCACATTAAACCATGTGAAAGCTGAGTATCTAAACACTTACAGGAACATTGTGTTTCAGTTTCACACTTTCCATACTTCGTAGGTGATGCTGTTCCATTGACACACATGCTTTTGTTTCCTGTCAGAAAAGAAGAGACGAGGCATTTTCAATAGCTGAAGTCTAAGGTGCTTGAGACATTGTTCCTAAATACTAATAAGCTGTTCATAGGACAAACTAAGCACCATCTGCTAGCCAAGATAACATTAAAGCCCTTTAATATACAGGGCTTTAGTATTATATTAATAATACAGGAAGTTTTAGTGTTTTCTTTCACTACAGTTACTCCCCCACTGAACACTTAGGCAATATTTACAACACATGATTATGCACCATTTTGTTGTACCGGTATAGCTTGATGTTTTTTCTTCATAGCTGATAAAATCAAACAGTGTTTCTACTATTTTTTGGCATTTTCCAAGTTAAACATTTTGCACGTCTATGGTAGCATCATAAAAAAATATCTTACTGTCTTAAAAAAATTCTGCATCCAAGCAAAGCTTTGTTTCAGCTTTTCAAACTGGTCCTTGACCTTGAAATTGTTGAAGACATCAGTTTCTTATTCTCTGCCTGCATACCCTTCTCCCTTTAAAAAGTTACACAGATCTCTTGGGGTTTTGCAGGATGTGCCTGGTGGTCTAACACCACATGCAGAACTAGAAAAATAGCTTCTTGAAGGGCAAGTGGTATCCAAAATTTATTTCATTAGTTCCAATGCATCCCAGCCTTCATATATAACCTTTCTTGGTCATCTACACTCAAGTGCTACAAAAATCACTACTATAGTCAAGCCATTCTCTCCTCTTATTCAGTTTCTACCTTATATAAGAAGTACTAATAATCCACCTGAGGACTGCTTATGTAATCTTTGTACAATTTTGTCAACAGCAACTTCAACTCCTCCAGGATTAAGTACCAGAGGTCACCTAAATGTAGTTACATCCAATTCACCTACAATGGGAAAAACAAGGCTCTGAGACCAGGTAATGCTGCTTTGGCTCTGTCATACTCCCTTCAGTGGGCTGCAATTCTCAGTTTTATGAACACTGCTGCTAACTACTCTTATTTAATGAATTCTTCTCCCTTATTGCACTTCAGTTCAGGACCAGTGGTTGTGACAAAAACCCAAAAAGGACTGAAGCACTGAGCTGTGCCTGCATCTCAGAATCTACTTGTGACTCCCTAACAGCAAACACAAGTGACTAGTTTGTCCTAAAAACATCCTGAGCCACCTGGAAAACATAAGCTTATCAACAGCACAGATTTAAACCAGAAGCCATAAAAATCTGGGAATATTTTGAACACGTTAAGCATCTCAGGTTCTCAGGTGAAGACAGATGAACGACTTGTGTTACAGAGACAGACAGGGCTTGTGTTAATGCCTCATTAGGTTGTAACCAACGTCAATGCAAATGAAGCAGGTCTAGCTGGGTGTGAGGTTCTGCATGGTGTTGAGGAACCCATTCAGTGCAGGTAGCTCGGTGAGCAGCTGCAGTGAGAGCTGCAGGTTGAGCTCTATGGGGCAGGAGAGGCAAAGGGCCGGGATCTGCAGATCCTTTACATAACAAAGGACACGGGGACCTGTGGCCCAGCCAGGTGACTGGACACAGAGACATGGCAGGGGCCGATGATCCCAGACTTTCACCCACAGACTGTGAGGGAATAAAAGCCCATGGATTCCTCTGTTGAGGGTCCTCCTCAGAGGCACCAGCTCGAGCTGTTCCTGTGTTACTGCACTGGGAATAAATTGCTTTATAGAACAAGACATTTGAGACTCTGCAGTGGGAAACCTGGACCTGAACCAGTAAGGAAACCTGGTCTGACTGGATGTGAGGGGGTGTGAAGGGAGCCAAACCAGGCACCTGTCGGGTCACTAGAGCCACTCACTGCAAAGGGTCCTCAGTCCTGGCAGTGAAAGTCTCCGGTGATGTGAATGTGACTGCCAGAGTCTCCTGAAAGGTCAGACAGGGAAGTTTCCTTAACAATGGCAGAGTAAGGATCTGCACTGCACAGTCCTCCTTACCTTCACATTTGATCCACTGGCAGACTAAACTTGTCTTATTATCAGTACAGGAACTGCAGTCAGAAAAGTTTCCACAGGTGTCTAGAAAAAACCCAAAACAAACAAAAAGCAACCAAACAAACAAAACAAAACAAAAAAAATTGATTAGAACAGTGTCAAAAGAGCAACTTCACCCACAGAAATGAATCTTTCACCCACAGAAATGAATCTTAGATCTGTAGTTTTCCATATGTACATCTCCAAGGTTGAGGCACAATCCTCTTCACTGAACAAACTACAACTGAAAGCTACAGCTTATGAATGCTTTTGACAAGAAATAAATAAATTTCCTCCAGATACTACTGATACTCTGAAACCAGACCTCATATGTACACAATGATTTTACCTCATGCAACCTCTAATTACACTAAACTCAGATAATAGAGCACACACTACTCTAGTGAAGATACCAAAGTCCAGTAAATTAATTTTGCAGTTCACTGAAGCCTCAGATGGTAAGTGCTTGTTTCCTTTTGATTACATTTTTCCTTTAGGTAATACAGCCAGCTATAAATAACCATAGAGTAGAAAGCAATCAAAATATTGGAAATAAAGACAAGAACTTGGAGAAATTCATGTACACATGCATAAAAAGGAAAGCAGAAAATAAAGTCAATCTATTCGTACTTTTATCACAGCAGAAGCCAGCAATCTAACCGGTCCAGCTGCTTTTTTACGTCAATCTCAGTCAAACATTGTTACCTTAAAACCACAATGACAACATATCCACTAACTGGATCAAGTGAGATCTTCTACCAATCTACAGTTTTACCATGTAAGTTTTAATTAAGACTTACTCATACAGCCATCAGACTCAGCAAACCCACATACAACCCACAACTCCTTCTGTTGCATGCTCTCCAGCACATTTCACATCATGTCCACCCACTCCAAGCACCTTGGGGTGACCTTTCACTTTTCTCCACGAAAGGAACGCTGCTATCCACAGATCTCTGGCAGGCAGCACGCTCATTTACCTCTCAAGTGACAACTACAAATACATTAACTAACTTCAGTATCCTGACAATCTGAAATAAGCCTGAATTTCTCTTGGTTACAGTAGGACCAGCTCAGAAAGTCTTGCACTATTTCTTCCCTTTCACATTAGAAGATACGAAAAGACCTCCATGGGTTTGCATCAGTGAGGTGTGCAACAGCTGCCCTATTCCCTTCAGGAAGGCAGCACTCGAAGCACTTCAAGAGCTACATGACTGTTTCTTGATAAGAGACTTCAGGGGGAAAAAAAAGTCAGTGAATTATTGTGGGTATACATCGGAGGAATGGCCACAGCACACACAATGGCCTGCGACAAATGAACAATCTTCACTTTTGTAGACTCCTCACTGATATGTGGAAAATTTAGCACAGTACATCTGTTAAGACAGGAAGACAGTTGGTAGAGCCAATTTATACCAGGTAGACTAGGACTTCTAATTTTGTTTCAAAAACACCCTTCCCAGACTAACATGGGGGAGGATCAGATTTGCAAGAGTAAAGGATCAGAAGATGTTTTCATCCATGAGCTCTTCACTTCAGAATCTGTGGCAGGGTCTCAGATGCTGTCCCAATGCCACCTCCTGCTGTGAAAGGCACTTGCGGGGTCTTTTACATGAGATAACAGCAAGTTCCCCAGCTCTCCCCATCAGCAGACTCCTGCTCTTCACTGAAAGGAAAAAAAAAAAAAAAGGCGCTGATACCACGAACTCAGCTTTTCAGCCTAGGCAAGCTGACGTCTGCTCCCAAGATAAACCCGCTGTACTGGCTCTAGCACAGGGTAAATCGGGATACTCCCCTAACACTCGAGGAGGAAACCAGGAACCACTGGCGGGGTCTGTCCCGCCGGCCCGACAGTGCCCTCTCCCGTCGCAGCGGAGCGGCGAGTTAACCCCCGCCGGAGCGGCCCCGCAGCACCTCGGGCTCCCGAGGGTGTCCCGCACCGGCCCGCATCCCGCCGGCTGGCAGGGCTGGAGAGCGAACCCCTGCGGGCTGGAGCAGCGGTGTCCGGGCAGCGTCACCCTCGGCTGAGCCCGGCGGCACTACGGAGCCCGGCCGGGGGACGCCGAAGCACTTCCAGACAACTTTTAGTTTTGTCCTTTTCGTCGCCGTCTCCGCGCTTTGGGGCTCGCGGCACATTCCGCGGTTCTCGGTCCCGCAAGCACTTCGGCGAACAGCCCGCAGAGCCCGAGCTGTGGGCAGCTGGGGGCGAACCCCCAGAACGAGTAACGGGGCTCACACCGGGATAAGGAACACGCGGCAGCAGCGACAGAACGGCACGGCTGAATCGAGGCGCTCCCTCTCCCAAACTCGTTCCAAGGGTGCTTCCAAGGAAGCAGCGGCGCACAAGTCCCTGGCGCCGGCTCCCCTCTCCAAGGGGGCGGAGGGGACACGGCGGGCCGTGCCCACACGGGATAACGGGTCCCAGGCCGGCAAAAGCGGGACGGCGGCCCAAAAGCTTGGCGGGCTGCGGCCGCGGAGCCCAGGAAGCGG
>VZTG01009485.1:448284-616970 GCA_013397845.1 Melanocharis versteri
GATGCTCCCAGCCGGCCCACCCCAGCTGCCCGTGGCCGCGGGCCGCAGCCGTTGCCCTGTGCTCCCGCGCCCCTCCCCCGTTTCTGTGGCAAGACAGCGAATTGTACCGAAATTGTACTTAAACGGTGGTGTAAATGAATCGCACGTGAGCCTTAGCAGTCTGCGTGCAGCACTGGCGAAGTGTTGTCCCGCTGTGCTCCCGGCAGCCCTGGTGCCGCCGCAGGTGGAAGCTGTGCACCGAGAGTTTGTGTAGGTCTGGGATGAAGTGGATGCAGTAGTAGAAGGGAAGCATGGTGCAAATTGTAACCCGTATCTTTGCAGCCGCACTGTAGAGAGGACCTGTAGGAGGCTCCTTGGTCATCCCACCGCTTATTTTCGTGGACTTGGAAGTGTTAGGTTTGCAGGACTCGATGAAAGGGTTTCTCCTCCCTAAGCGATTCGAAGAATCGGTGATTCCCCCCGAACCACTGGTTAGAGTTCCCGCTATGCCTATCACATTTTCTCTGTCCTTTGTTTTTCCCTAGGGCAGCTTGAGTCTATATCATCATCGGTGGACTCTGCAAATGAAAGTTTTTTTGTGTAAATCTGCCTCAGCATTTTGTGCAGTGCTACCACAGGTGAATGTTGGGAAACCAAGGCGAACATCCGTGCGTGCTTGCATTCAAGGAGAGCTAAGCTAGAGCTATAAAGCAAATTTTATTATGGTCCGGTTCAAAGGACAAATGGAAGAGAAGATTTACAATCAGGAGAATTCCCCCTTGGTTCTCTTAAGTGTGAGCTGGACTTGCGCAGTAAAGAGGAAACTGCCAAATAAATCCCTAGCTTAATCTTCCGTTTTACTTTCTTTCCTGAAGGTGTTATATTGCCAAGAGCCAAGAGACCGATACAAATGCAGAAACCTTAAGGCAAGCTACCTATCATAATTACTGTGTCAGCTACAGAAGGGCCTGCAGGGCTGCTGGTAATACATGATTTGGGTACAAAGCTTTCTGACAAGGTTCTGTACTGTCATATATTGTGGTGCTTTCTGCTAGCAGGCAGGATGGCTAATGCTTTGCCTTCCTGCAGAGAAGTCTCGGAGTGGAAACATGAAAGAAAGGTCTGCAAAGGAAACAACAGAGGACCAATTTTGGGATACAAACTGGATCCTTGTAACAGCTGAATTAAAATAACCAAACACGTTCTGTTATATGTAAATGTTAGTAACATCAGAATTTAGTTCTGAAAAGTGATAAGGAAACTGAAGTCGCACACTGACTTTAGTTATCTCTCATTCACCATTTTTACTGGACCATTAGTGTAAAATAATTTAGTTATTTCTACAGTATGACAAAAGTTTCTGGCCTTTTAATAACAAATATTTTTCATATGCATTATTAAAATACTGTATTTCTGTTCTACCTTTCAATAAACAGCATAAATTGAGGAACAGCATAAATAAAAATTGCAATGTAACCAAAACTGCAGGGAGCATAGAATAAGGGAGTTTTCTCCTGGATAGATTCTACTCATCCCTCCTGGCCATCCGTACAGAGATTTTTATGTTTTTCTGGGACAAGGGTCTTCTGCTTAGATCAGGGCTTGATTCACAGGGTCTCTTGTGATTTCACTAGACGTGTGGTGTTATTTGAACTCAGGTTTTCTTTTTTGCAGCTCTTATGGGTTATGATGTTAAACATATCTTCAGCAGTTATCAGTGTTTTATGAGGGATTGCAGTGGCAGTTTTGTTGATGTTCTGGACAGATGAAGTGTAATGGTTGCTGCAATCTGCATTCCATCAGGAGTGCATACTAAGGATCTCTTTTGAGAAAGAAACAGGACAGTTAAATAAGATAAAAGACAAGACTCTAATCAGTGTTTATATATATGGAAAAAGTTGGAGAAAATGAAGTACATATTCAAATAGAACTAAGATACCAGCAAGGGCAAGAGCATCTCCACAAGCGACTGAAAACATGTCTATCATTCTGGGGGCTGGTGGGAATCCAGGGAAATGATAAATGTGGTTTGTCTGTTTTTTCTTATAGTCAGCATCTTGGGACTTTTTTGTAGCATACAGTCAGCAGGATCACGGCAGTCTGGGTTGTTGTTGTTGGATTTAAAGCACCACATTCATCACTGGATTCAGTTCTCATTGCACTGTTATATACTTAGTGGTTAGTAAGGCATTTACCTCTGTTTTGAATCTGTAAGGAATTCCAAGCACTGCATTACTGGAAAATTATGTAAAATCCTTGACAAAATGGGTAAAACTTAAGGGTCTGCAGATGCCCATTTTAGGGAAGCATATTTGAAATGTAGCAAATGCCCAGGATTTGGAGCAGATTGTGTTGCATCAAGTGGTGCTTGGCAAGATGTGATAATGGGTTGAAGAGATTCCACAGGAGCGTACAGCAGCTTGGGATGACAGCAGTAAATGAAAAACAAAATTTAGTAGATAAACTGAAGGGAATATATATTAGCTTCATTTTGTAAACATTGGTTCTCATTTCCATATTGTCACTTCAAGTGCATGGAAAGAGAAGTGCATGTGAAGTGTAAATACGTGGTGGGCGTTTTAGCAGGGAAAATACAGCATCCGAGGAGGTTTTGGGATATTTGTTACCATTACATAATGATGCATTATTGTATTCTGGTGCCATTCACCAGAATGGTGAATTGTTCAGAAATAATGCGTTGACTCCTGTGCCCGGAGCTTTGTAACCTTTGTTTGTCCTTGCATCCTGAGACAGGTATGGCAGTAAATCCGGCCCCGAGGCACATCCAGGGCGGTGCATGCCGTGCCATATGACATCAGGGTGTGCATTTAAGGTGCCCACGTGTCTGTCTCCAGCAGGAATTCTGGGTGAGGACGCTGGCACCTGTACTGTACAAGGTGCTTGCCTGAGGCGAGCAAGGTGGAGCTGTGTTTGGTCCACACGGATGCTGTGTTACAGGCACTCACTCAGCCCCACCAGGTGGGGTGGAAAGGCTGCTTTTAACATAAGGAACAAATAAAATAATAGAGAGAGTGGTTAGCGATGATATAATAAAGTTTAAAATATTTTCTTAACTCTTTTAGAGATAGAGATACGGTCTGATCCAGAGACACGTCTTGAGAATAATGGAAGGCAACAGGTAGAGGTAAGATGAGTGGAAGGAATAAACCTTTCACCTGTGCAGCTGAGCCAATCAGAGAATGAGGTCAGGCTGGTTTAGGTGACCAAAGGAAAATAAGGCAAATGTTTGGACAGAGTCCTTGCAACAGTACATCCATTTAGTGTATTTTTAACGTGCATTTTTTGGTTGGTGATGGCATAATACACTGGTGGGCTTTGGCCTGTGTCAGGGCAGGATCATATTCCCTAGGAGTTTAGCCGTGTCCTTAAGGCTGGCTGGCTGGCTGATAAAAATGCCTTGGTCAGCCTGGGAGTTTTTCAAGTGAAGGAACTTCAGGAGGGTCTCCACAACTTTTTCTCAGTAGATGTTTTTGTTCTGAGGCTCCTGCATCTGGCCCCTGCCTGAGATGAAACACCTGTGGGCTGCCTGTGCCTGGCCTTGGGTCCCACTCACCTGGCATCTGCTCTTGCTGTGCCCTGATGGCCTGGACCAGTGCTTCTTCCCTCACAGCTGTTGAGGTACAGGCACAGTTGAGCTCTGGCCACCCATTACTGCTTCTTAACATCCTAAACCTTATCAGAATTACAGTATCGAGATTGTTTCTATGAAGTCTGTAAAATCATTCCACTTACCCATTTTCTTAGTGCAATAGCTGTATGGCATCATTCTGATCCATTTGATGTGCTGCACAGTTGATATTATCAGTAAAGTTCTTTCAAAACCAATCCCTCCGAGCACCCTTTTTTTCCTCCCTGGAACTGGTGGCAAGAAGTTTTTTGTCTGACTTACAGCTCGGGGTCAACAGTGAATTAAGTGAAGGGTATCCCAAGAAATAAAGTATGTGAAGGGCAATAGCAGAGAGCTGTAGCCATGAGAGTCTAAAAAGGAAGGTGAGGCAGGTTTGGAGGAGGGGGAAATATGTTGTCAGAGGTCTGTCTGATACCAGGAAAATGGACATAGAGATCCCAGGGCTTCCCCAGATCCGTGTGGAGCGCCTGCACAGCTGAGGAGACACACTAACAATTTCTGCTGGCTTTAGCAGCCCTCCTGGATTAGATTCAGAAACCCTCTGACCTCAGATAACGACTTTGGCCTCCAACTTTTGTCTCATCAGTGCTTGAATAAGTAGGGGGGCATGATTGGAGCCTACTGTCTGTGCTTTATCAACACAATGTCCTTGCTCTTTTAACATATACACCTGTGCAGAGAAAATTGGTGTGTAATCTGAGGGCTTCTTTCATCAGTTTTCATTTAAAGCAGTGTCTAAGAGAGTGTTTTGGAGTGAGAAGCTCAGCATAAAACTCCAATAAAGCAAAACTTGAAAGATACCAGTTTTTCTTGCAGTGGTGACACATTACATAAATAAAACACTGTGTAATCTGGTAAGATAATAGTTTTCTCAGAATGCATGTTGCTGCCAGCTGTTCTTTATAGAAGGGAGGTTTTTAATATGGTTGCTGGGAAGGGAACTTCTCCAAACCCAGCAGCTGACACTGAAAGTCTTCACCTCCCCATTTGCCAACTGCCCCTGAATTTCCTGACTTTGTGGAGACCCTATGGCTTGCCTCTGGACTTGCATGTCCCCTGGATGCTTGTGCATGCTGTTTCTCTGGTCTGGCACTCTGAGAGGCAGCACTGTATTCCTAGTGACTTGATCAGAGATGTAAGTTATAGCCGAAAATATGTCACAAAACATCATTTTGGATTAAGATGAATATTCCATTTTTGTTTCATTGTTCATAGCCTTGGACTCCAACTTGCAGGCACTGGGGAACCAGGCTTGAAAGACACACTGTTGTTTCTTTTAGGTGACCTCTTAATACTGGATGAAAGATTTTACCATGGTTTTTTTTTGGCAGAGTGTCTCATCATGACCAATGCAAATACAGTAATTATGGCTCGCCTAAAGAATTGTTATGCCTGAAATTCAGAATATTTCCTGGTTGTACTCTCCGCTTCTCGTTATAACATTTTTCATGTGGTGTAACTTCAGCCAGTTGTCCCCTGCCCAGTTCCCATGCGTTATTCTCCTAGACCCCAAATGTATGACATCCAGCTGTACATCCAGCCATCATCCTTGTTACCAGCTCTGTGACTTTTGGCACAGGATCAGCTCTCTGATACTTGATGTGATGAGGTATTTGCCTGCCCTCAGAGTGCCTGAACACTGCCCACTGCCAGAGCATGGGTTTCTGGGCTCTGACATCTGCTCAGATCAGGTCATTTAGACTCGAATCACATGCTGTGTTCTGCTTTGATCCCTTGTGGAACATTGGAGACACAGGGGTGGCAGCCACAAAGCAGACCTGCCATAGGTGACCAAACCAACAGCAAATAAAAAAATCAATTAACTGGTCTTCTAACATTGTCCTCTATAGCCTGCAGAATTAAAATCCTGACTTTAAATATCTGAATATAATTTTAAATCCTTGAAAGGAATAAAAGTCACTAACCTCTGTCTCAATACTGAGTATGCAAAACCATATCTTTCCATAGCAATAGTCTCTGTTACTTACAAAAAGTAATTTGTCGGGAAATGCAGGGTTTTATGAAGAAAATATCACAGTCTGTTTTAATCTTTGACACAGGACTATGAAGTGAAAAAAATTACTCTCTAGTCAGATTGATTTGAAATGTTCCTACAGAAGATTTAATTCCTATATAGTAGTCTGTGTATAGATTGCAGAATGATTTAGAAAATGGAAGGATGAAATGTGTTACAGGCTTCTTAGCTAGCTGCAGATATACAACCTAAATTGCCTTGCTGAAATTAACACAATCTCCATACTCAGAGCCTCTGGAGATTACTCTGTGTCTATACCTTCTTCAGGCATTCAGTTAAACATTTGCTGATTTGTTAAATTCATTCCCATTTAGCGAATAAACTTAAGATTGTTACTTTTCATGAAATCCATGGACTTAAGCTTGGACAAAATCAGATCTCTCTCAATACTTCCCTAATTCAGCCTTCCCCATCTTACCCTGGTGCTGTTCTGTGGGGCTTAGCAGCTCATACGGTGAGCCCAGGAGCAAAGGTCACTCAGCACAGCACTCTTGGCAGAGAGATCTTGCATGTAAGAAATCACTGACCCTGGCAGTCATTGTGGATTATACATTTACATCCACGCATAGCCTTAACTGTATTGCAGTAATTTGATAAATAATATTTTTTCTCTGTTTCAGTGGCAATAGTAATTTTTTTTCATTGAGACTATCTGCTATAAATAATTATATAAATCTTCTGCCTGCTCTAGCCTTTCCTGGTTTTAGCCTGATGCAGCCAAACCTGATTTCAAGGACATTACTTTTAGTTTATAGTAGTCAGTGCAGGATCAAATGTTTGGCCTTCACTGAGGCCACAGCCCTACAAACATATTTTTCTTCTTTTTTGTTTGAGATGTCATTTTACCATATCAGTGCTTGTAACTATATAATCGTATTAACACTATTTCCCGTAAATCGTAGGTGCACTGAGATATGTTCACAGGTCTTTTTCTCTTCTCCTGTAAAAAAAACCTTTTAACACCTTGTGAACATTTCTTTTTAAGCCAAAGAAAATGTTTCCAAGCCATTCACGTGTGCAAGATGACGTGGTTTTATTTTTGCTGTAAGTGAAAGCCATCATGGTCTGTAAGAAGCTGAGTGGGAAATAGTGCTCTGCCTTACAGCAAGCAGGAAAACCATCTGGGAATCATGGATTGAAGGTCCCACAGTTCATTATCTTGCAGGCTACTGTAGGCCTTTCGTTATATGTAGGTACAGCCTCCAGTGTTTGGAGAATCTCCATGCCCTTGATCACTTGCCTACAGGAGGGAGAAAGTGCACGTGGAATCCATGTCCATCCAAAGCCAAGCTCTGCAGCCGCTGTTTTGTGTGGGGCCATTACAAACCCAGGCACCTGTTTCCTACAGGGGGGACATCAGAAAATCAGAATAGAAAATCTGAACAGAGCAGAGCCTGGAAAGTACCTGGCTGTCCTTGTTGTACACTGTGGCTTCGTTTTGCTTCCTCTGGATTAAACTCCCAGTCAGATTTAGGAGGGCCTGGCTATAAGATCATGGATCCTACACCTTTCAGATTGCACAGAGCTGGTTGCAAGGCAGCAACTTGAAGTGAATGTTGCTGATTATGAATATATCCAGCTTTTGGTTTGTTCTCTGTAGGTGGAGAGCTATGGGTTTTTGCTACTGCTAAAGATGCTATCTTTCTGCGTGGTATGGTAACACAGAAACTACACTGTGAATTTTTCTTTCTGTGGTAATACTTAAGTATTTTGTTCTCTTCCATCAAGCAAACTACTCAAAGCAATATTCTTGTTTATTACATTCCTGAAAATCTAAAAATTTTAACAGGCTAGTCCTATATGTTAACCTACTGAGAACAAACTTCTAGTATGCCTTTGCTAAAATAGTGTTTTTCAGATTGTGAGGGCAGAGCAGAGCTCGGAGGTTTTATGAAATGCCTCCCTGTCTGTCGGTGCCCACCTTCAGCTGACACTGAGCTCTGCAGCCACGAGTTTGTAACCTTTGGTCCTGGAGATGCCCTGGCAGCTTCCTTAGTTTTGCCATAGGGTTTTCTAGCTTGAGCAACATATTTCTTGTCCAGGTGGGGAGCTGGCTGGAAAGTGATATGGAACTGCGAGCTGTTCCTATGGTGACTCTTGTTGGCCATCTTGAGGATTCCTCTTCCTTTGTGATGGATGGAGAAGCTTTCATCCAAGGAAAAAGTTGGGGGATGAAGGGCTGCAGTTGTGTTGCTCCCTTTGCTGCTATTCACTGTACAGGTCCCTTTTATCAGCTCCCTCAAGCTCCCTTTCCTCCTTTCACACTCTCCTTTTTCCTTTCCCTCAAAGGTTTCATTGAGTCTTGTGCCAGCAAAGTCTGGTTTAAATCCATGTCTTTTCTGGAAGAAGCTTCCCGCTACTGTCAAGTGCTTAAGCCAGTAAAGAAGCTAATGAAAAAACACCCATAAAAAAGCACTCTGGATCCCTGTTGTTGGTCTGTAATGACTCTCACCAGAGTAGCTCAAGATACTTATCTTGGCAATTCCCCATGGCTGCTTCTGATTATTCCCACTGTAGGATGAGGAAGGTAAGAGGCAGAGAGGATGCTCCAAGCACAGGCTCTGCTCTGCCTCCCCTCATGCCGCTGCCGGTGGCAGAGGACAAGATTCCCGTGAGCACAGTCAGGGCTGTGAGGGCGGGATGTGGCTGGCTGGGGTGGGATAGCCAGCTGCTCCCAGTCCTTGGCAACTTGCACAGGAGGGCGAGCAGGATACTTCTTTATCTAAATAAAATGACAGAGCTGAATAAATGGAGAGCAGATCCCGAGTTAAGGAGGCCAGGGTGCTCCCAGAGTAGAAGTTTTTTCCCAGAGTAGAAGTTTTTTTCCCGGGTGAGGAGAGGAGGCAGGCGATGGGAATGAGAGCTGTGAGGAGATGAAGAGGATCCTCCATACTGGCTGAGAAAGGACTCATGAGAGAGAAAAGAAATGACTCTCAAGAGTGCTGGCTGGGGAGATGCAAGCATTAGGTGTGCTTGGGTTTGGGGAATTATGGCAAGGACTTGACTCCTCTGTGGAGGGGAGCCTGGCTTTGGGGTGGGGAGCAGGGGGTCCGCTGATCCTGTCATCTTCCATCACCATCTGACCTGATCACACTGAGCAGTCCAGAGCCCCATCAAGCTCTCAACAAGCTTTAAGGAAAGTGAACAAATACTTAGATTTTGGTTTTCTCTGATTTTTTATTTTTAATTCTTGTTACCTTCTTTGAGAGCCTCTCTCAGAAACTGATTCATAAAAACGGTAGTTAAATTTTAACTGAACAGTTACTCCCTGACTGCTGCCTTGTGGCTGGCAAAATTGCTTCAGTGGACTAATTTTGGAGTGGGATGCTTTGTCCTTTGACAGAATGCTCCAGTACAAGCAATTCTGTGTAATTGCCTCAGTCCTTTCATCTCATTACAGTAAAATGAGGTTGTGTCCCATTAATTCCGGCAGGCGCTGGGTGCAGTGCCCAGACACATGCCAAGCACGGAGTCTCCCGGAACACTACCGGCTGACAGAGGCATCTCTCACCCTTTTCAGATATCGAAGATATTTGTCCTCTGCCCTCAGTGTAAAGTAGTTTTGCAGGAAGCATCAGGAAAGCAATCTAAGCCTTAAAATAGAAAGGCATACCCAAAGGAACACCTTTCTCAAGGGTCGAAAGCAACTTTTAATTAAAGAGGGGGAGAGCAAGAAGTAGCGATCTCCTCCTTTAATGCAGCAACACATGGAGTATGTGCAATGTGGGGAACAAAACTCTTCCAGGGACACAGTCAAGGTTGACAGATTCCAAATTAAATCTACCTTAAAATTACTGAAGCAGTTTTTGGTATATTGTCCCCTTCCCACATGACATGGCAGCTTCTTTCCTGAGTAGCCTAGGGAAAGCACAAGCTCTGTCTGGAGGAGGATGATGGAGCTGGAGTAAAATGGTGCATGCAAGCTGCCACAGCTCTCCTGTGTGCAGGGGTGCCTGGGTTCATGCAAACTTGTTTCTACCTGACATGTAAATCAAGTAAAGCTACGGGTCATAAAAAATGACTATTTCTGCCCAAACAGAAGGTGCGAAAGGTGCAAGATGGGCACTAGCACAAATCCATTGGATAGCATTGCTGGAAAAGAGGATTCACAAAATTTTAAATCCTTGGTGACACCCACCTTGCAAACAATTTAACAGCCAGTTCTATTTTTTTCCAATACCACCTTATGTTCTCTGAGAGATACGTGTGGCCTGAGAGCCTGGGCTTGCTGCTGTTCCAGGAGCTCCAGCATCAAAGAAGTGACTTTTGCTTTTTCCTGTCCAGGAAGCTCATAGCATTTAGTGCCTTAAATCCCACACACCAGGCTTCCACCTCCAGCAGCTTTCCTGCTCGCCTGTGCTGCTATGTTTTGCTCCATCCAGCCTGGGACCCTGAGGTGAGAGCAGCTTCTCCTCACAGGCAGACTCTTCAGCATCTTGGGAAAGAAACTTTTCAGCTGCACTTAGCATTTCTGATCTCAGTGTTGGCTGCTGCCCAGCCTGCTCAAATGGTTTGCACCATTGGCAGTGCAAAAGCTTTTATATAAGGGAACGTAAATAATCTTCAAAAGTGCTGTAACTGTCATAAAGCGTCTTAATGGGTAGCATTTAATCTAAACAGAAAACCCCAAATGCCTATGTCAGTTATATGGGTTGTTTTTCTTAAATATTAAAAGTTAGAATGTTCTTTTTTATTTACATTTTATTACTTTATACCAGTATGAGGGAACATTTTTTGTTAAACTTAGGTCACGTTTGTCATTTCTCGACTTTCAGAGTTTTATACGAGATTCAGAATTCCCTTTCCACCCGCAGAGTTGAGGCTGCTGGCAGCAAAGCCTACGGTGTGCCCAAGCCTGAAAAGCTGCCTGAGGTCCAGGAAATCTAGAGTTAAAGCTGACTTACTTCTATTACTTTAAATACATGGAAAAGAGTTTTAATGTTTTCAGTTAGTTTTCCTAAACTCTTTTGAAAAGGTCCTGGCTAATCAAAAGAAAGAATAAATTACCCAAACTTTTCCTATGTTTAGAAAACGAGATGTGAAAAGAGGAAATGTGTTCTGGTTATATATCTATATAAAAATATGTATATACATATATATACACACACACACACATTTATACATGCACACATATATATGAACTAAGAGATTAGCATTGTCCTGGAGTTCAGTTATGTTTCCATGGATGAAGACTGCTGTTCATGTAGATCCCAACACCACACCCCCTTGCCTTGTGCTGTAACTCAGTTTTACTCAGGAAACCCACATCCCCCTTGGATCTACTTGTTTTTCACTAGGCATCACGGAGAGACTTTGCTCCTCTGGAGCACAGAGCCTGGAATTCTCACAGGTTCTGGGACATGCATCTGAAAAGCGTGCAAGAGTGAGAGGAGAAAAACACGTGTGAAATTCCTAGTTGACAACGTGTGAAATTCCTGGCTGAAATCCACTGGCCAGATTTCTGCCCCCCCTCCTTCAGCAGGTGAAACCACCGAGCTGGGAGGACTTGTTCCTCACTTTTGCTTTTCTCCTCTGTAGTGTACCTTGAAGAGCAGCCTCCTCAGTGGCCATCCCCAGGTACACAAACACTGTTTAAAGCAGAAAAACAAATGCAGTGAGGGGAAGGCCAGCTCTCTGTGCTGCACTCCCTCCCTAATGCAGGCCAGTGGGAATGGTCTCAGAAAATGTCTGCAGGATTGTCAAGGCACAACAGCATCCCTACTGGTTTGTTTAAATGAAAAAATTGAGGATGTTTTACTTCATTCTGGGCAAAAATAATCCTAAGTGTGTGCTAAAGCAAATGACTGGACAGGTCCTGTTTCTTTATCATGCATTTATTTACATGTTTATTGCAGCTGGTATAATACAGGCAGGAATAAATGAATCCACAGGAATTTTTGTCACCCTGACAAAATGGACATTTCTTGCTCTTCCCAGCCAGACTGGTATTTTGCACCTCGCACCACCGCAGCATTTCAGGGGGTCTTGGCTGGAAAGGAAAGATTTGGCAGTCGGACTTTTGGTACCCAGGAATAAGGGTGCCTGAGAATTTTGGTACTCAAGAGCTCGTTTGTGATTTTGGAGTAGCACAGTAGCAGCATGGTCAGCACAGTTACACTTCTGTCTGAAGCAGTCAGTGCATGTCAGGCATCTGGGCTAGTGTTTGTCCCTCCATGGCTGCCGAGAGCCATGGAGACTCTGCCATCCTGGGCAGGGGATGCTCCCTATCAGCCTCTCCAGCCACAGCTCCAGCCCTGCCATCACAGGGCAGAAAAACAAGAAAAATGCCACAGCTGTCTGTGCTCGCTTTTCTTCCTCCACATGGTGTCTGCCCTTTCCTCAGGCAACCTCTCCAGCTCCTTACAAACCTTGTGCTCATGTAAAGCAGTGCTACTTGTCTGGCTCTTTTTCAGCTATTTGCTGTAGAAATCCTCAGCAATTGCTTGATAAAATGCATGGGGCTGAAAGTCGTGATAGTCCCACTCACGGTAAGGCCACTCGAGCAGCTCCTTCTCATCCCCCAGCACCTGGCCATCAATGAAGCACATCACCAAGGAGGCATTCGCCCACACCTCACCTCTCAGTTCCTGCATTTCAGAAGGACAGCAAAGCCTCCAGGGATTAATTACATACTTAGTGAAAAAACAATCATGATACCCACCACAGGTGAAGTGGCCTGTGGTATTTTTATGCCTTTCCTACTTCTAAAACCACAAATCCCACCAACTGGAATGGACTGGCCAGCAGCTTTCAGCGAGGAGTGCCCTGAAGGTCTGGATCCTGCTGCTTGGGAAATTATCATGCCAAAAGTCATCTGAGTGTCATTTTGGGGGTGATAGCTTGGACTGAACAGGGGAAGCACCTGGAGAGCTCCATCCTGCCTTGAGAGTCTGAGAACATTACATAGATCGGGGTGGAAAAGCTCACTTGCAAAATCTGCGGGTGGCACCTGCAGCTGGGAGAGGCTGCAGCCCTGGGGAGAGGACACAAACAACCCGAGGATGCAAGAGTCACCTTCGTTTTCTCCTGTAAATAGTCATGCCATGCAAATTCTACTAAAGGCTGTATTACAGGATCTGCAAACTTGCTTGGAAACTTCAGCTTCAGAAACTGTATTTTCCAGGCAAGGAAAAAAATGGGCCTACAAGCAGTTTAATACCCTCCCACACCCTGTCCTAGTGCAGCTTGCACTTCCCTTACAAACTACAACCTAACTCACCTTCTAATCCAGTTATTGCCCTGCACACCTCATGCCTCCGGCATAGTTCCTGACACTTGCATAAGTGCATGCAAATGGCTCTAAATCCCTGTTTGCAGAGGTAGTGGGTGTCTGGTTTTTCTCTGAAGGGCTGCTTCACAAATATTATTGAATTATACTGGTACTCCCCTGACCCTGACCTGCCATGTGGGAGAGATGTAAGCAGGGAGATATTCAAAGATGTTGCTGCACTTTTGCATGCACAGGGAGTCACGGTCCTTTACTGTCCAGGAGATTGGGTGCAGGGCCTTGGGGCAAGTGAATGCCTTGGCGAAGGCTGCAAGGTGAACATTTCCAGTCCTTGTTGCTTGTACTGTTGCTCAGAAGTGCACTGCTATTGAGACATGGGACATTCCTGGCCATCAGCTTAGCCTTACCTCCACATGGGTTGTGGCACACAAGCACCACGAGCTGTGGCCTAAAGCCAGCTGAGCTGGCCTTAACATAAAGCAAAGAAGCGACTCTGCTCATCTCATGGTTCCTGTTGCTATCGTTGGGATGGTGGCTGGAATAAAAAGGCAAAAAGCCAAGAGGCACACACCCCTGCAGCTATTGGCTTGGCTTGCCCTTAGGGCTGCTGAGAGATGGCAGAGCTTCGTCAGCCGTAAATAATGCTGGGGAATGAGCCTGGCACACAAACTCTTGCAGGCCGGGAGGGCAGGAAGGTCAGCATTGTGCACTCTGAGGTGGGCTGTTTGTTGGGGCTCTGCCACACAGCTGAGCTTCCCAGGGAAAGCCTGCGAAACCCCGTGAGGTCTGCAGCACTGCCAGAGCTGCTTTAAGGGACTTGCCATAAGATGCTGAGCTGCAATGTGTGTGACATCTCGTGCAGCAATGCACAGCTGTAACATTTCTTGGAGGTGAGGATGATGCAGTGCAGTGCAGGCCCCTGCCCTGAGCAGCACTGAGCCAAAAGTCCATAAAGCCTCAGTGCTGGTGCCTGCACCTGGCAGCACCAAAGAAAAGCAGAAACGTGAAATTTGGAATATTTTCTTCCCAAGAGCTGATGTTGCGTGCAGGCATTTCTCTGCTTATATGCTTCAAGCCCACACCATTCTCTGCGGCTTCCAAACTGGTGCTGGGGCTGAAGCCCAGGGGCTACCTCTGCCAGAAACTTGGCCACATGGAAAACCAGGTGCTGGAGCAGCCCCACCACCATCGCTGCCACAGGCACCCATCGCAGACCCGTGGCAGTCTGGCCACCGCGTGTTTGAGTCTGTCAACAGGGCCCAGCTCCACAGCAACACCAGACACCAGCCCACACCCTACCCTGCATTTCTAAGCACTTCCCAAGCCTAATGTAAGCAGTTTCCAACCCTGTGGGAGGTTAGAAAATGCTCCAATTTCTGTTTTTCCCTGAAGGAGGGAAAACCAGGTTACACAGAAAGCATGTGGCAGAGCAGAGGACTGAAGCCAGCTCTTTCCAGAGCTCTTGATGGATGCTGTCAGTAACACTTAAAGGATGAAGAGCCTCTTGCTAATAGCAAATGCCCAAAAAAAGTGGTAAGTAAAAGCAAACATGAGAGAGCTGCTTCCCCACTCCACTCCCAGCCTCCAGTGAGCCTCTGCTCAAGGATTTACTGGTATCTCTGTGTTTAATTCCCCCTGGCAGCTCTTTTCCATTTGAATTTCCTTGCTTTTCAGGCAAATGTGAAAGTCTGGCATCCACAAATTTCTGTGGCAATGAGATTTACAGCTTAATTACACCCTGTGTAAAGTGTGCGTCTCCTTTTGACGCAAAAACTCCTACCCACAGCTGTATTTGCTGGGCGCTGCTGAGACATCATTCCCGCCGGCAGCGCGCGGACGGAGCAGTTCCAGAGGGGTCGCGGCTCCCACAGCAAAGCTTTGTGCCACCGTGGCAGCTTTGCTCTTTTGGCCAGTGCAGCACGTGCAAAAGCTGCTTTGTGGGACAGCTGTAGGTTCAGCTCGGGCTCCTGTCAGCACGGCTAGGTCAGGTCACTTTTCATCTCTGAGCACCGTGAACTTTCATGTGTCAAAAGTCCTATTGCGCATCAGACAGTTGTGATTTTCATGCAGAACAAACCTATGTTAAATTAAAAAAAACCCAAACCAGTTGGTGCATTTTTTTCTCCCGCTGTACATCCCACTGGCTTTATAGAGTGATACATTTTTACATAACCACAGAGTCAGAACCAAAAAGCCTATAGCCTCTTAGCTAAGTGTTGCTAAATTAGAGTGCCTATAAAAAACCCAGACTGAGAAAGAAATCACAGGTGGCAGATGGGCCTCCTCCAGGTAGCCCTGAAGTCTCTCTGGTCTGGCTCGGTGGTAGTTTTCTATGGTGATTCATTAGGGCAGTGCTTTTTTAAGAGTTTTGTTGGGATTTGCAGCAGTGCTGGATTTGAAGAGCTCCATCCTTGCAGTATCAGAGACTGTGAAGAAGATCAGATTCTCAATGTTTAGCTACCACAGCTGCTCCCTTGCCTGAAAGATCCGTGCACAAGGTGTTATCATTTCATGTGATGATGTTCTCCTGCTGAAAAAATGCAGAAAAATGAGGCAGACAGAACAGTTTGGACGAGGAGACGTTAAAATGGTAAGACAAGGCAGTTTTAATTCACAGCCAGGTCCTGGGTGGCAGCAGATGAGCTGAGGTGTGGCAGTAGGTAACTGCAAGCAGCACATGCACATGCAGGGATGTTTTGTGGGCTGCGACTGAGTGGTGCAAAGCAAAGCCCTTTCCTTCCTCCTCCCAAAGGCCGGCAGCAGGGCTGCTGGAGCCTCTGTAGGCTGTAAGATAAGCAGAATCTAATTTTGGTAGCCAGACCATATGGCTTCTGCTATAGCCAAAAAGTCTTATATAAAAGTTCAGAGGAGAAGCAGCGTACCCAGAGTCAAATATAAAATCAGCTTTGGAAAATATTGTCTTGGCTGTCTATTTTTCCCTACATCCATATCTTTAGCTTGATACAGATTAATACAACTGAAGTTTATTGGGCTTTTTGAAACATCTCTTTTCTCCTTTTCGCACCACAACATCCAAGGATTAAACCCAGAGCAATCCACTACACGTTATTTTT
Source organism: Melanocharis versteri (assembly GCA_013397845.1). Classification (NCBI taxonomy): domain Eukaryota; kingdom Metazoa; phylum Chordata; class Aves; order Passeriformes; family Melanocharitidae; genus Melanocharis; species Melanocharis versteri. The sequence continues at coordinate 464,250 of VZTG01009485.1, forward strand.
AAAAAATCCTGAGATTGATGTCTGCATTTTGTAAATGTGCTTAAATAGACACACAAGTTCTGTTCTTGAAATCTAATTCTACACATACATAGGACTGGCTCTTGTTAATCCTTTTTCTTTGAAAAAAAAAATGTTTTTTTTAAACTGATAATTTCTAGGCATTCTTACTGTCATTGTGGACAAGAAAGAGAATTAGCTATAAACATACTGATGATAGTCAACCAATAATCAAAGTCAGAAAGAAAAGCAATAATTAGCCTAACAAGCATAACTTGTTTGCTTAACAGGACTGTTTTCTGAAAATTTATGTTGGGTGTTTTTTTAGAAAAAGAGCATGCCAAGAACCACCAATTACTTATTGTCTCAATCTACTCTGGTTTTTATTTCTCCACTTCTTTTCTCATCACTTGGTAATTCAGGTACATTAAATTCTATTCAACAGGTTGCCAATTATGAAAATGACATATATTAAAATCCTGAACTGGGTGACTAATATTAATTTTAGACTCTATTTATTACCTGTTTATGACAACATGATATTGTTCTGCAAGCCTGTTCGTAGTACTCAGATGAGGATAAATGTTCTGTGGGTGACAAGAGTTAGATGTGAATTAGCTGGTGCTGTTCTGCTTGCCAGCTGTGCAGATGTGCTGTGCTGCAATCAGTTTGGAGAGGAAAACAATTGCCATGAAGGAAAATATGGAAAGCACACGAGGTTGTGCAGTACCTTTAAACAATGATCCTGAAAGCTTTTCAAAGGTCATGCAGCAATGCTCTTGGAAACTTGAAGTCCTTTGAAGAGTGCACACATACCCTGACACAAGACACAAGAGTTTTGCTTCTGTGTGATTCTTAGAGGGCTTTCTTGCTCCAAACCTCTCCACCTGGTGCAGCTGCAGCTGTTTCAGTTCCTTTCAGTCCAAAATAGCATCTGAAAAGGACTGAGAAACAGAAGAGAAAGCAGACAAAATTAATTTAAAAAAATTATACACACACATATATATATGACATATATGCTTGAGAGAGACCCCCACATGATGGTACTAAAGGAGAGCTGCCAGGGGTCACCCAGAGACATCTTGGTGAAGGACAAATAAAATCACAGAATCACAGAATGGGATTGGGGTTGGAAGGGAGCCAGTGGGTCATCTGGTCCAACCTTCCTGCTCAAGCAGGGTCATCTCAGAGCACACAGCACAGGATTGTGTCCAGGCAAGTCTTGAGTATCTCCAGTGAGGGACATGCCACAGCTTCTCTGGGCAATGTGCTGCAGTACACTCAGTCACTCACACAGGAAAGAAGTTCTTCCTTATGTCAGAAAAACTTGCAGGACAGGGTAGGAAGTTTGCTAACTAAAGCAAAACTCTGTTTCCTGCTATTCCAAAGATAGTTTCAATTAGGTAGGATTAAAATATTAGCCAGAAATGAGCAGTAAGCATACTACAGTGAAATGCTGAGAATATGCCTGGGTGAGTTTTTCCATTTGGAAGAATTGCTTGGGACAGATATGATCAGTAGTCCGTCTGTTGTGCAAAACCATTTATTGTTCACCGTGTTGTACAGAGGGTCTGAAAATGGATAGAACATAGAGAACTGCTGTAGCTCATGGGACTGCAACTCTGCAAGAAGCAGACTCTTTAATTAATGAATAGTTAAAAGAGGTCCTGAAATCATGGCTTTGGAGAGCATGGCATTACCTCTTCCTTCTCTGCTCTTGGCGAGAACCTGCAGTGCAGAAGGACTGGGAAAGAGGCCTGCCCAGATGGACTTGTGCCCATGTGAAGATAAGCGTACCCAGGAAGGCCCCTGGCTGCTCCCGCTCACCGGGGCACGCCCGCTGTGCAAACCGGCCTCCTGCCCGCCCCCTCCAGCTCAGACTCGCCTTCTCCTCCATAGGGACACTTACACAGGGACACAGTCTGCTGCAGAGCTGGAAGACGTGGGGAGACAGGAAACGTACCCGGCTGCCGTGCTCACACAGACACTGGGTTGGTGATTAGGAATGAATCCCATACTAGCTTTCAGTTAAGGTGAAGCGGGAAAAGACTGAAAAACCCCACATCCAAGCACACCAGGATTGGTATTAGCAAACACCAACTATGACCTTCATCATGATGACTAACCAGCTGTGATGGTAGAATGAGTGTTTCACAAACAAAGAAATGCAAGCAAAACTCTTTCCTCAACAACTGGCAAGATCAATGCCAGGCTCAATATCCCTAATTTTAACCTGTGAATAGGCATTCAGTTAGAAAGAGTTTGTGATGAGGTAGAGTCATTTCCTTTTCCTCTTAGATGCTAAGAGGAAATTGCTGTACAATCCGTAGTAGTGCTTTCTTTTCCTATTGGCAGGATGATTTGCTTTTACAGCCCATAGGAAATAAATACTCTGATACTCATCTATCAAAACCCAAGACGCTGGACTGGAAGGCCAAGCAGGGGAAATACACACACAACAGGCAAATACAGGCTCCAGAGTGTGTTTGCTCTACCTCTCAGGGATTTGTTTCAACTTGCACCTGGAGAACCAACCAAAATCTTCAGAAAAAGCCAAAATCTGATAAATTTGCATTTGAAAAAAAAAAAATTAAATCCTATTAGAGTTCAACTACACTGGGTAACTTACAAACGGAGCAGAGGAAACACACGATGGTGTTAAATGCTCACAAAACCGGATCTTTCTGTAGTCCTCTTACTGCCCTGCATTTATGTCTAAAACCTTAATCTCATTTTAACATGGAAAGTAGCGAGACAGATTTGCTAGGATTACCTTATGTGAGAAAAAGAGAAGCTAAGGTGTTTACTGGCTAAGGAGCAAAGATGTTCAGAGAGCTGTTCTGAAACGTAGTTTCTAAGGGAAGCATTTTTTCCTAAATCGTTCTTAGTGGCAGCTGGACTGAAAAACAAAGCTGAAGGGGTTTCCTTTCAAACTCAAAGCAATCCTAGACTTCAGCTGTAGCCTTAAAAATGCACACACAGAAAAAGGATTAATTTTCATCTTTTAACAGAAATGCATTCACTAGAAAGGAAGCAAATGGTGTTCAAAAAGCAACATTTGTGATATGAGAAGTCACGCCAGCTTCTTGAGTGCAAGCTACAATATGTGCTGACAGCTTAAGCAATGCGGGGTGCAAGATTAGTCACTGCCGTGCTGTTCACAGCAGCTCATTTCTTCACTGGCCCTTTGCAGAAAAGCATAACAGAATTCCAACCACAAAACTTCAGTTTTTTTAGTTATAGGCAAAGCACTGAGAAATCACTATTTGATAGTGTCTCGTGTGTAACTGCAGCATGGAACTGAATCCTGCAAGGATAACTGCATAATGAACAAAGAAAGTTCAAAAAAGAAGGAAAGTATTGAACAGTTACTTTACTGGTAGCCTCAGAATTTAGTTTGTAACCTGTTTTAAAGCATTTCAGGATTTATAAATATATGGCAGAGAATGAATTCTGTGCAAGTTCCTGTAGAGTTATGACAAAACAGTAGTCTGGCTGCACTCTGCAGTGTTTTAGATAAAAGCAGAAGTCATAGGATGAAACTGCAAGACTATTTACTGTAAGCTTATACAATTAATCAGCAAGATTGTCATAACTGTTGTAACAGGCTTTACTGTATTTATTTTTCTGGTCTTACAGCACCAAGACTTCAAGCTTCTCAAGCAGAACTGCAGAATATGCTGGTTCACTTTGGTGGCAAAAAGTATGCAAATTTTATTTCTCCATTCTGAGAGGAAAGGTGAAAAGCTTAAACAGCTTTGCTGTTGCTTTTTGGATTTTTTTGTTTTTGCATTGATTTATTCCCACTGTCTATCCTTATCATGATCTATTTATGTAAAAGTGACCCAGTACTTTGAAGACATGGAGATACTTAGCCAAACTTCTGCAGCATGCAGTCAGGAGCAGGCCAAGTAGGCTGGACTTGGAACAAGGGATTTTATAAAAAATGTGGATAATTTTGCTTTTAAATTCACCATGTTTTTTAGATTTTTCATTTGTTATAACATAAAACATCTATGTAAGTCACAATTATGACATTTTAAAGATGAAGGGACAATTGAGCATGTTCTTTTAAGTAACAGTGGCATTTTATCTGGATTTTAACACACCAGTCCAACCAAACAAGGTGATACCAGTAGTCAAACCTGAAAGCACAAAGCATGTATTTTGGCAAGGCATTTTATTACGATGCAAATCCTTTTTGTTAGCAGTCAGTCATTGAAAACAATCTGTACACATCTAATTTAGTCAACAAAAATAGTTGTACAACTTTAAGTGATGTGCCCCATTTATGTAACTCACTGTGCTCTGAAGTGATGCTTTTCATTGTTTAAATCCTCACATAAACAATTACCAGTCTTAACATATATTAAAGTAAGATTATGTTCTTCTCTCAAAAGTACAAAAAATAACACTTTAAATATACAGTGGCTCCTAAGCTTAGACAGAATCCTGTCAGGAAGAGAGTTCTGCACTTCAATCGACAGTGCCTTCAACATCAAGAGCTCTTCAAAGTGCTTGGCAGAGTGTGTGAACACTATCCCCACTTTCTAGATGATGAAATAAGGCACAGAGGTCAACTACCTTGCCCACAGTCACACAGAGAGTGAGTGGTAGAACTAACACAGCAGAATTAGGGGGTTTCAGTTCTCCAGTGTAACCATCACACCTCACTGCCACTATTCAAGTGCAACGGCTTAAACGTTTCTGAGAAGCAAAATTTGTACAGCACACAGTAAACAGAAGGGAAGATTCAGGGCCAGTTAAAGGCTGCAACAGTTTCAACCCAAACCAAATGAATTTGGTAGTCAGTAACTCATAATGCACTTCAGGGAATGATTACATAGAGAATTATACATTAACCTGCAGAGAGAAAGCTCATTAAACATAAGACATATGGTGTTAGCTTTGCAAAAAGTACTGGTTGTCTTAAGCTTGACAGTAGCTCAGGTATAATGTCAGAGAAGTGGTACTTTCTGATCAGCAGATGTCCTAAACATTGTTCTCCTACCAGCAAGGTGGACTTCTCTGGAGAGTCACACAGAAATGCAAATAAGGGCTAAATATCTCCTCAGGAGGCAGACGTGTATGAGGCACAAAAACCCACATTAATTGCTTGTGAGGTATGGACTAAGTGGTAAAGAAATACCAATCCAGAAAAACAAAATAGTCTAAAATAAATATGGTTGAGGAAACTGAGTCACCCATCCAAAATCACCAAGAAATGCATTTATGGATAGCTTATGTTGCAAAAAAAAAAGTGTGACACACGTGCCTAGATGAAAAGAATTCTCTGGCTTAGCCCTCTGCTGACAAACAAGCATTTCAGAAAGCCTGTCCTTGGATAGGATGCTCATGAGATGACTCATTTACTGACAGAGGCTGCTGATGGGGTTCAGAAACATGTACACTTTGATTCTGTTCTTCACTGACTTGATGGGAAGGAACCGTATCTTGGCTAGAATGAGACTCCTGACTTGATTCCTGAGCCAGCTGCACGTGCTGAGCTGGATGTGAAGATCCCGCTAAGTGGATTTGTTCACTTTGTCCTTGATGAGCGTGGAGATGTTCCAGCGCTTCCTTGGAAAGAGTGATGACATGCATTTGTTCGGGCTGGGCAGCCTCTATTTGGTTTGCAATCATATCGATACTTTGGATTTGTTCTGCTTGCTCCTGCTGAGCTGAAAGCAACAAGTTTTGCAGCTGCTGTGGTGGCTGCGCAAGCAGCGCGAGGTTCGCAGCCTGCTCTGTCGTCATGCTGGGGGCGTTTTCTGCAGTCACAATACTGATGCCTTGATTGTGGCTGGGCATGAAGTTGATGTTGTGTACTGCATCTGTAACCAGCAGCTGAATTTCCTGCCCTCCCGAGGTGGCAAGCTGGTACTGCTGCAGCTGGAGAATGTTCCTCACTTCTTCCGGATGAGCGTTGGTGCTCGGGGCAGCACTGGCTTCCTGAAACTGCTTTTCCTTGCTGTGAATTTTCAAATGAGACTTCAGGTTGTCCAGACGAGCAAACTGCAAACTACATTCTGGGCAGGCAAAAGGCTTTTTGCCTGTGTGTAAGATACAGTGTCTTCTCTTAGCACTGGAATCAGAGAAAGATTTTCCACATATATCACAAGAATATGGCTTTTCTCCTCTGCAAAAGCAAAGAATTTGATCTCATTAAAATATTCACTTTGACAATGCTGCTTTCTGAAACTTATTCTGTCATAAAATACTTAAATGATTACTTTGTTTTTCTAAATTGTAAGTACTTAAAAGGTAGTGTCATAAAAAACATTCTCTATTTGACCTCCTGATTATTTCTGTTTGACTTCACAAACTGTACAATTAGGTATATGTTCCAGAGCTACACAGGTAACTGCCTTCCTCTCATAAATCCAGAGGTACAAGCTCTGTGCTGCTAGACCTTGACAAGAATGCAAAAACTTCGCACAATTCTAAGCACTGACCATTTTAAGAACATTCATTAAGTGTGGGCTTTAAAACAAAAGGAAGTGTCCAAATCCTAACTTGCTGCCTGTGTCAAAAGGACAAGAAATGTTACTGGAAATGTTTTCTTAAGACAACAGTTCTCCAATGATTTAAAATCTAAGTGTCTTTATGCAATGCATTGCACTGACAGGAGTAAAAGACAACTAATGCTATTAAAGAGACAGGATAGCTCACAGGGTAACAGGACAATGCTCCCATAACCTTGAGACACCACGGCTACTGTTCTGCTGTCAAACAAAACTTACAGTAAAATTTTCACAAAAATAATATAGCAATAAATACGTTGTCAGTGCATAGACACAAAACGTCAAAGGAGATCTTACAATATCTTGGCATATGAGTATTTAGCACTTCAGTATTTTCCACTACCAATTTTGTCCTTATATAGATTAAGCAAAAATGTTAAGTTTTTAACAATTATTCAAAATGCAAACAAGTCATTACTGTTCTATAATTGAACAAGCACTACATACAGGTTATAAAATCAGAAGTTACATTTTTAAAGAATATAATGAAAATAAGACCTACTTTACCTGTGAATTCTAATGTGAGTCTGAAGTGAACTTTTAGCTGTAAACGATTTGCCACAAATCTCACAAGTGAAGGGCTTCTCACCTATCAAAAAGAAATGTGACTTCACTTTTTAAATAGCACTTTTCTTCAATACATTAAAAACATTTTGTATTTTACCATACACAGTATCAAGTGTGCACTGTTGGCTCCTCATGCTTCTGCCATGGGTCAGCAGATATCCAAAACGGAATGAACTCACTAGTCAAAATAAGGGTATAATATTTTAAATGTACACCTCTAGCATTTCTCCCCTTTGAAGATGAAGAATTAGGTGATCCAAGCCCCCAAAGCAACAAAAAGCTGTACCTATGGCACAGATGTGGGTGTTCCACATGGAACAGAAATGCTTTGAAAAACGCTGTCCCTGAGCCCTGGCATTAATGCCAGATTCACGTGCAGCACCATGCAGATGAGTAAGCCCAAACTTCTAAACCTGGAAAATGAATCCATTATCTTAACAACTTGCCTGGCTTTCTGTAAGGCTCCATCACACTAGGCCTATGATATTCTGGGAACACCAGTTAGAAAAAAATTAAATTATTGTGAGTGAAATAAAATGTGAGTTTGTTTGGGGATTTTTTGTTTATTTGTTAGGGTTTTTTTAGCGCATTTGGAATTCTGATGTCTAATTGAGTAGAAGCAGAGAGGCCAAAATTAATTATAAGATTGTGAACCAGATACTACCCAACCAAAGCAAATCCTAATTCACACCATAACAAATCCTTGTTGCATTGAGGTTCTTTAAGACACCAGCCACGAGAATCCAGATCACCACTGTGGTAATTCACACCATCAAAGCCCGCCAAACCCAGGGATTGGGCAGCAGCCAGTTTCCAAGGAAGCTTCACATTTAGCATAAAACTGCAATGCTTACCAGCTTTCATGTGGCTTTGGAGGGCATGGATAAAGGATGAGAGAACAAGAAACATTTGTCAGAAGGGACCTCTAGTGATCCAGTCCCAGCTTGCTACTGAAAACAGGAGTAACTTCCCAAGTAGACTGTATTATTATGACACAGTGTTACCAAGCTGCTTCCAAAGGGGAACACTTGTATCCACGTTAACAACTGTCCCCAGATGCCTTGGAATTCTACTTTGCTTTTGAGATGGGACAGATCAATTATTGTTTCTACATAATTAATACTGGTATCTTGCCTGTCTTTTCTGGAAGCAAAATATATTGCAAGCCAGTTTCTGCTAAAACTCAACTTAGCTCATATATTTTTGCAACTTACCTTGCTAGTAAGCTTCCTCTTCTCATTTCCCACCCCAAACTCATTTGCCACTACATTTAGAGAGCTGTATCAGCTTCAGATACAAATCTCGTGTGTGTGTGTCAACACTGTGCTCTCTTCAATACAAAATCATGTAAGTATCACATGCTAACACTGTTCTGGATAACCAAGAAGTCCCAGAAGCACAAGTTTTGACCTCAGCATATCCCAGAAAATTTAAAGCTGTGTCATTTTCACTTAGAAGAGAGGAGGAAATGAACAAGATAAAGTATGCTTGAGACTGAGTTATGTATTACAACTGCAAGCAACATGCTTAAGAATAACTCGACTTTGTGAGGAAACAATTGCCACTGTTTCTAGTTACTTTAAAAGACAAAATTATTCACGTGTCACCTTATGAACTTACCCTTCAAAGGAAAGTATTTTACGAAGTTTATGCCTTGTTATCATGAGAGATCAACATTTTCATCTCTGTTATCCAGTGATTCATTACCAGCTTGCCCTCTAAATCTCTTAAAACACCCTCTGACGCACTTGCATTAAATCATCCCTCCCCACCCATCTCCTCTCAACATCTGGTTTATTACAGTGCAGTAAAAAGGTAAATGGAAGTAGTTATTCTTATGGTCACAGCACTTTTCGTAAGCACCCATCCCTCACAGACAGAGGTGTCCAGCTCATTTAGGACACACATTTTCTGTTACTTGTCAGCTCACTGCAAGCCCGATACATGCTGAACACAGCGCTCCTGACAAACTGAATTCCCAGTCCAGGATTCTATCACAGGAAAGCTAACTGGCATTTTTTGCAGCAGGTTTTATAAAACTGGGGGGGAATGCCCTCTTCCTGTAATAGGCACTGCTTCTGCGCTGCTGTAGCACAAGCTTTTTTGTGCTCCTACATTCTTGATGTCAAATCTCTTCATTAGCAACACAAGCATCGTTACGTACAAGTAGAGCAGAAGTTCATTCCACAAAGACAAGTATAATTTGCCTAACATTGTTTTGTCCATGTAACTTCAAGAAAAAAACAAACCACAAGCCCCACAAAACCCAAGGTACAAGATTACCTGTATGTGTTCTTAGGTGTTTCTTTAGCTGAGCTGCATCCATGAATTTGCGATGACACTGGTTACATTCCGGCAGTGAACGGCCTTGTCGCAATAACAAAAAAAGTGTCAGTGCATAAGTGATCCCCTGTATCTCTTCAGTGATCTTTGTTAAAGCACTTCCCTGTAAAATAACCACTTTGATATAATATAGAGATAAAACAAAAGGTGATTCACTGCCTCCTCCCTATCTTAACTGTCACACTCCTATTTCTCAATTTAATATTACCACAGCAAAAGAGGGGACTGACACTTGCTCCCGCCCAAAAACACCTTCTCTTGAAGCTTTGTAAATTCTGGTTTTCTCCACCACTTCCTCTACGTGTATCTCCATCCCATTCCAGAAGTGAGGAGGACTTCCTAAAGCTCGTATGCCCTTACTAGTCCAAAGTAGTGGGCAACTACAATGCAATTTGCACACCAGGCAGCAGACACAATTGTTTATACAATTCCCAGATTCTATGTAGCATGGAGAGCAGGGCTAAAATAATCAAGTTGTATGTCAAATACAGTGTAACTAATTTTTAATCATCATAAGAGCTCTTCTCAATTCAATATTTTTCTACACATTCCATTTACTATACACCATTATGTCTTTTTCACCCTATCCACCATTATACCAAGATAGGACACATCAAGGTAGCAGAGACTAAACACATCACTGAGGAAGAACTTTCAGCCTAAGCCAATCTTTAGGAAGACAAATCAGCAAGGACCGTAAGCCAGGTCCTCAACCCAAACTTGCTATACCTGTGTGTAGTCGATAGTGGCTCTTGAGCTGTCTCTTTTGGCTGAAGTATTTCCCACACTGATCACAGGTAAAAGCCTTCTGCCCTGCAGAGAAAATCACTTATTAAAATGTAAGCCACATCCAAAGCAAGTGTAAGGAAATAAATAAAATACACAAGCCAGCTGTGAAGAGCCAATTCAGTTTTGATTTGCCTCAACAATGGTTGTCAGAGGCACGTGAGGGAGGGTTTGCACGTGTGCCACGTCCAGGGGGCAGCTAGGAGAGGATGGAGGAAAGCCTTGTCTCTGGGGAGACTTTGCCTGGCAACCAGTTCATGTCTCACACGGGACAGGCAGTCGGCAGGGGAACACCAAAGACACTGTACCCCAGAGACACCCTCCAGTCAGGTGGCAAAAGGTCTCTACCAATGGACTGCAGTGGGACATTGGACTGGGCCAGTGGTCTCCTGTCAGCAGGCAGACCTTGGGAGGAGCCAGGGGCATATAAAGTAACTGCGTCAGAAGCCCCGGGGGCCTTTTGAACTTGCTTTTTGAGCGTGGGCTTTTGGCTTGGGGCTTTTTTGAGACTGCGCCTTTGCTTTTGAGGCTTGGTGATTTGAGGGGCTTTTTGAAACCTGCTTTTGAGTCATGGCTTTTTGAGTCTTACGCTCTTTGCCCTGGCCCCAGCCTGCCTTTTGGCTCTCCTGCCCTCACTGGCTTTTGCTCACCCTCGCGTCTGTCCTGACTCCCTGTGTCCCTGACCAACACACTGCCTGCTTTGTCCCAGCATCCCTGCCTGAGCCACCTGCATCCAACCCTGCCTGCCCCAGAGCCAGCCCACCACCATGATCTTCGCCATGACCCTCTCCAGGCCTCTGGTCCAGGCTTCTGGACCTCCTGCCTGATCCCCCCTCACCTCGTGTCCAGTCACCCATCACCATGGGAGCTGCCCACAGGCAGGCAGCATCCACACCCCCCGGCCTCATGGACGTCAACGGCGCTCCCCGACCTCTGGTGGTAACGCCCTCTTTTTCTCTCAGTCTCCTCTCTCTCTCCCCCGCATTCCTTTCCCATTTTTCTTCCTCTTGCTCTTTTCTAGCCCTCTTTAGTAGGGTAACTCCTTTCTATTTTGTTTTTTCGTTACCAATAAATGGTTCTCAGATACAAGGTTTGTCCATTTGACTTGATTTTGTTCCTGACCATCCATTTTTAAAAGAACTCCTCGCAGTTTCCCCTCAGTGGAACGTGACACCAGCACACACAAGACAGAGCAGAAGTACCTTTTCTTCAGGAAGACAAATTTTTGGAGCAGAGAGCTACATTTCCCTTGAAGTATTTACCTGAATGTAGGCTCATGTGCTCCAGAAGAGAATGCTTTGTTGTCAGAGCCTTACTGCAGACGGTGCACGTGTACGGCCGTTCCCCGGTGTGCATCCGCTCGTGGACTTGAAGAGAATGCTTCTGGGAAAAGCCTTTGCCACACTCACTGCATTTAAAAGGGCGCTCCCCTGAAAGCAAAAGATGACATTTTTAGGCACAGATGCATCATTTCTCACTAGATATTCTAAGCTGATAGTGAGATGCACCGCAATGTTATAGCTACTGAAAAAATTAGTCTCGATTAGTGGCAAAGAGACAAGCTTCACACAGGAATAAAATAATTCTTTAGCTATCGCCATATAATTCAGTGCTTAAACAGTGAAATCATTAATTACACTGAAATCTAGGTGAGACACAAAAGTTTTGAGATCTGCTGACGAGAATAAAACAGCGAACACAGGAGACACTGATTTGGATCAGCATGCTATTTTGGATATTCTTGCTGTAGTCAACAACCAACACTTCAACAGTCACTTGCATTTGGCAACATCACTAAACCTAACCCGAAAGCAGCAGTCTCTGAAGGCCTACCTGTATGACTTCGCTGGTGGATAGCCAAGAAGTGATTATACTTAAATACTTTGCCACAGTCTTTACAGCGAGCTTCAGAACCCGCACGTTTTCTTTTTCCATCAGTTCTCTTTGCTAGTCCTTTCTCATCCTCATCCCCAAGAAGTTTATAATCTTTTAGTTTGATTGATCTCCTTATTCTACGTTTGCTGTAACGGCTCTGAGTGCTCTGTATTCCTTCAGATTTGGGATCGTAGTTTTCATCTTTCTCAGCTGACAGATCAACAGCATCCTCTGAGCCACAAGCAGGTTCAGTTTCTTCTCCATCTTTCCTCACTGAAGCCTGTTCACTGGCAACTGTTTCTTCTACTTCAGTGTCTTTTTTAATAAAATTTTGCTCATTTTGCATGGAGTTGTTCTCTCTCAGCTGCCCATCTTCGGCGGAATTTGCTCCGGATTCTTCTTCTTCTTGGACAACCTTGATTTTCCTTGGTCGCCCCCGTTTTCGCTTTGGTGGAGCATCATTCTTCCTGTCACTTGCAACAACAGGGGCTCCACTGTCAGCTGAAGCTGGCAACACACTACCTGGGCTGCGGCTTTCCAGGTAGTCTGTACAGGCCCATACCAAGTCAGTCACTTTCAGCAGCTGTGCAGTAGCCAGGATTTGTTCTGTGCTTTTCTCACTGGCACAGAGGCAACCAGTGTAGATAAATTCTAGCAGAACTCCAAAGGTGTCTGCAACCATTCCCTCCAACATGTAAACTGACTGCCCTATTTCATCCTCATTTACAAACATCATTGAGAAGTATTCACTGCTGGCAGCCAGCAAAGCTTTATGGGCTCTGAATTGCACATTCTCCACTATCAGAGTAATATCACAAAGAAAATCCTTTTTTCTTTGTTCCTCAAAATTAGCTAGAATGGTATCTTTGTGAACTTTGGAGTGGATGATCAGTTTCTCAGAAGGATCAGTTGTTTTTGCCATTTTAATTGTGAATATTAAAGGAGGCACCTAGAAAAACAGAATAGCTTTAGTAAAGAATTATTTTAACAGTCAGCATTATAAGACACCAAGTACCATTTGTTATACCAGTAACAGAGTTCAAGAGTTTCTGAAGCAATTCTGAATCCTCTGAACTTTTGAAAAATCAACACTATTGCTGACATGGAATTTCTTCAAAAAGTATTTTTAAATCCTATGAAATGACTACAGATAGTTTCTTAAATCAGAACTACTGCCTATCATTTTTTTATCTCTGATATACTGTGAACTCTGTATGACCTAAAGTAATTGCTACCCTAGCTTCTGAAACTAAAACAATCAGACAAAAACAACTCCTTGGTCACAGCTCCTTAGTACAGCACCGGGTTTGCATTGCAAGGTTTTGGTAGCAGGGCAGCTACAGGGGTGGCTTCTGTGAGAAGCTGCCAGAAGCTTCCCCAATGTCTGACAGAGCCAACACCAGCAGGCTCCAAGACAGATGCACCGCTGGCCAAGGCTGAGCCCATCAGCAATGGTGGAAGCACCTCTGGGATAACAGATTTAAGAAGGGGGAAAGAAACGTGCACAACTGCAGCTGGAGAGAGGAGTGAGAATATGCGGGAACAGCAGCCCTGCAGACACCAAGGTCAGTGGAGAAGGAGGGGAGGAGGTGCTCCAGGTGCCGGAGCAGAGATTCCACCACAGCCCCTGGTGCAGACCATGGTGAGGCAGCTGTGTCCCTGCAGCCCCTGGAGGTCCATGGTGGAGCACAGCTCCACCTGCAGCCCCTGGAGGACTCCACAGCAGAGCAGGTGGATGCCTCAAAGAGGCTGGGAGCCTGTGGGAAGCCTGTGCTGGGGCAGGCTCCTGGCAGGACCTATGGCCTCATGGAGAGAGGAGCCCACACTGATACGGGCTTGCAGGCAGGACTTGTGACCCTATGGAGGACTCACACTGGAGCAGACTGCACCTGTGAAAGGGATCCAAGCTGGAGCACTTTGTGCAGAACTAGAGCCCATGGGAAGGACTCAGGCTAAAGTAATTCATGGAAGAACAACTGTCTCCTGTGGGAGAGACCCCACACTGGAGCAGGTAAAGAGTGTGGGGAGTCAAAGGAGAATCAAAGACAATGTATAATGAACTGACTGCAGCCCCCATTCTCCATCCCCCTGCAGTGCTGGAGGGAGGAGGTAGAGAAAACAGAAAGCTTTAGTGCTGAGCCTGGAAAGAAGGGAGAGGTGGGGTGAGCTGTTTAAAGATTTGGGTTTATTTCTCATTATCCGACCGTGAGCTCATTGATAATAAAGTAATTTCCTCAAGTCAAGTTTGTTTTGCCTGTGCTGGAAGCTGGTGAGTGAGCTCTCTCTGCCACAACCCATGAGCTTTTATTATATTCTCCGTCCCCTCTCCACCTGAGGAGGGGAGTGATGGAGCGGCTCTGGTGGGCACCTGGTGTCCAGCCAGCATCAACCCACCACACTGGAAACAAAAAGGTCAACTGCAGTTTGATCAGTGCAGTTTATTCAGGGACAAAGCTTGGAAATCCTGCCACAAATGATAAAACTTCACTGGTATCAATGTGACAGGACTTCATGACTTCTTTTACCCCCATCTACCCTTTTGAAAATTTCTCTTTTTTAACACTTTACCTTACTAAGCTTCAGCCTAAGAAGGCAGGCAATACAAACAGAAAACCAGCAGTGTTTTGAAGGGTTTTGTCTAACATAGGGCTCATTAAGGTATCTATTGACGATCAATTTGACTTGCTAAGCTTCTTTGATAGTAAATCTGCAAAAATTAATAACAAACAACAACAACAAAAAAAATCCAGCAATTTCAGAAGAACCCACCAAATATTATAGAACAGATATGCCCAAAATGTCCTATTTACTGCCCAAAATGTCCTATTTACAAGGCTCAGCTAAGCCTAACATAAAACAGATTAGCTACCTGTTATCCTAATTTATACAAGTCTCATATTAAACACATATAAATTTGCATATTTGTATTTAGTTACTGCAACAGTTTCAATCACCTGAACAAATGCTCCATGGAACAGCAGACACTACCTACAGATGACACCTAAATGCTACTGAGGTGGTGAAAAAGGGATTCTTTAGCCTTAATCATCTACCAAATAGTTCACGGTGGAGTCAAATTGTTTTATCTGGGAAGTTTAATTTCTGGAGCATGTGAGCCTGATGTTTGTTGCTGGAGCACCTTAAAGCACAGCTGCAGGTGTGACCCAATCTGCCTCATCGTGCATTACAAGAATTCCTGAACGGCCGCCGCCAACTCTGCCTGCAGGCATCCCCTAACATCCACACGTGTTCCAGACAAGGCAGTGGGTGTTTTGTGAGTTTTGATCATATGAACGACTTCGGTGTTTAACCAGGAAGTGACAGCATTAGTATTTTCACTGCAAAATCCAAAACACCCGCCTTCCCTAAAAACCCCTGACCATTTCAGAGCGAGGCTGTGCTCAAGCAGAAGGCCCCACGCAGCCGGCAGTGCGGTCGGACACACGCTCCGGCCCGGCCGTGGAAGGGCTCAGCAGCTCCCGGGAGGTGACCCCGGGGGGCGGCGCACGGCCCGGGGCTGGGCCTCGGCAGGGGCACGGCCNCGGCGCCGCGCCTGCGCTGCCGCAAGGAGCGCAGCACGGGCGGGACTTGGAGCTACGGGATCGCTGAACATCCTGCGCTGGAAGGGGCTCGCGTGGGTCATCCGGTTCCAGCTCCCGGCCCTGCCCAGGCCAGCCCCAAAAATCACACCACGTACCAGAGAGCGTTGCCAAACGCTTCTTGAACTCTGTCAGGCTTGGTGCTGTGACCACTTCCCTGGGGAGCCTGTTCCAGTGCCCAAACACCCTCTGGGTGAAGAACCTTTTCCTAATATCTAAACTAATCCTCCCGTGGCACAGCTTCAGGCCATTCCCTCTGGTCCTGTCACTGCTCACCAGAGTGAAGAGATCAGTGCCTGCCCCTCCTCTTCCCCTCACAAGGAAGTTGTAGACTGCAATGAGATCTCAGTCTTCTCCAGGCTAAACAGACCAAGTCACCTCAGCTGCTACTCACAAGGCTTCCCCTCAAGACCCTTCACTACCGCCACAGCCCTCCTTTGAACACTCTCTACTGGCTTTATATCTGTCAACTCCAGACAAAAGATTTTATTTCTCAGATTTCATGGTTAAAAAAACTGGCCCGAGAACACGTGATGTTCACAGGCCGTGTTGCAGCCATGCTGGTGCCTGATGGCAACGCTCCATGTGTTAATCAGTGGAAATACAGGATTCACACAAAAGTGGGGCGGGTGCCTTTCAGGGAAAGAAAAGTCTGCAGCTTGTCATCAAGGCCAAGGGGCCGATCTCTTGGCTCCTTATACGGGCCCACCATGGCAGTCCCCAGGTAGGGGATGAGTTGGCAGTGCTCCATGAACTGCAACAGCTTCTTCCTGTACATCTGCCGCACTGGCTCCGAGCTCCGGGGGTTGTGAGCTGCAAGAAGTTAAGCAGCATGTTAGTGTCCCCTGTAAACTTTGTGGAATTACATTGCAGAAATTTTCAAAGGGACCAAGCCTACCCCTGTTAGCGTTACCCATGGTACAGATAAACACCTTGCCTGTTGGTGCCAAGCCAAAAAGATCAAGTCTGGTATTTCAGAAAGTTCCTGACTCCAAAAGGGTCATGATAATCAGAAGGATCAGGCTTTTGTAAAAGAAGACACAGCAAACATGCTCAGCTGCTGTCAACTTCCCATTTCTCAGACCATGAGATGCTGGTGAAACTCCAGGCAGTGACAAATTTGGGTAGTGTGACACACAACCTGAAGGGCCACAGCCTGGGGATAGCCCAGGTCTGGCATGGCTGGTGCTGGGCTGCTGTGTCCTTGGCACAGCTGTTCTATGGCCAAAATGCTTTGCCTGTAAGGTGGGCTACCTTGTCATACAAGGAAGTCAGGTTTGATTAACAGGACTGTGACCAATATGGCATCATGAGAGAAAAGTCCTGCTTACCAAACTTGATTTCCTTGTGTGACAAAGTAATAATCCACCTAGTTGACCAAGGGAAGCAAATTGATGTAATATTTTTGAATTTCAGTAAAGCTTTCAATACTTTCTCTCACAGTATCCTTCTGGACAAAATGTCAGGCACACAGCTGGATAAACATATCATGCCATGGGTGAGCAACTGGCTCACCAGTCAGGCACAAAGAGTTATAGGGAATGGGGTGACATTGGACTGGTGACCTGTCACTGATGGATTTCCCACAGGGCTCCATCCTCAGCCCTGTGCTCTTCAATATCTTTGTAAATGACTTGAATGCAGGACTGGAAGGGTTACTAAGCAAGATTACAGATGATACAAAACTGAGAGGAGCTGCTGACCCCCTTGAGGGCAGGGAGGCCCTGCAGAGAGACCTTGACAAATCAGAGGACTGGGCAATCACCAGCTGTATGAAGTTCAGCGAGGGAAAGTGCTGGATTCTACNAGTCTTCAACATCCTTGTGAGGGGAAGAGGAGGGGCGGACACTTATCTCTCCTCTGTGGTGACCAGTGACAGGGCCTGAGAGAATAGTCTGAAATTGCATCAGGGGAGGGTTAGGTTGGATATCAAGACAAGGTTCTTCACTGGGTTGAGTGCCTACAGTGGTTGGGTACTGGCACGGGCTCCCCAGGGAAGTGGTCACAGCACCAAGCCTGACAGTTCAAGAAGCATTTGCACAATGCTCTCCAGGACTTGGTGATTCCTGGGGATGGTCCTGTGCAGCGCCAGGAATTGGACTCAGTGATCCTTGTGGATCCCTTCCAACTCAGCATATTGTGTGATTCCATGATAGCATGAAGAGCTGACCAGTTGTTCAGAGGAGGAAGGAAGGTTTCTCTCTGCCCTAAGCCCTATTTTGGCATACATTAGTATTGAGTGCCAGTCCTCAGAGTATAGTTTATTATTTTAATTGTTACCCTGAGGCAAAGGGGAAGGAGTGAGCCAAATCATAACTTTATTTTTTCCTATGGACAATATTTTATATCTCATTACAAAAACTGGACAGCATGAAGAACTATGCTATAAGACACTTCAGCCCACTAGCTTTAAACTGTAGACAGCTACCTTTAACAGTTTCTGAGAGATTTTTCAAGCATAGCTGTAAATACAGCTCTTACAGGAGTCTAGCTTGAAGGACACTCAATCACTCTAGGGATGTATGGTTTACTACTCTCTTTCCAGGAGTAAATCCCTCTGTACCTTCTCAGATACTGAAATCAATCCAGCGTTGTGAGAGAAGCTGAAGGAGTGACTAAACCACTGCTTCTTGTTCCCTATTTAAATGTGAGATTAGAGAATTATGTTAATTGAAGATAAGAAGGTTTAACTTCACATAGAAATAGGATGAAATAAATTTCCAGGGGACCAGAATGTAAAGCCCTTTGATAACATTTTTTGATCAAGAATGGCGTGACTACTCTGAAGAGATGAACAATAATAAATAATGCTGTATTTGCAACAAATCACAGAATCACAGGAGGGGTCAGGCTGGAAGGGACCACAGTGGGTCATCTGGTCCAACCTCCCTGCTCAAGCAGGGTCATCCCAGAGCACATGGCACAGGATTGTGTTCAGATGACTCTTGAATATTTCCAGTGATGAAGACTCCCCAGCTTCTCTGGGCAATCTGTTCCAGTGCTTGGTCACTCGCACATGAAAGAAGTTCTTCCTCACATTCAAGTGATTTGTCAGTGTACAGGAATGCTATGTCTGAAAGCTGCAAGCAGTCCTACCCAGTGCTAGAAGAAGATTACTTGTTTTCCTGGATTCCTATGGTCAAACTGTTCAGCACTGCATGAGGAGAAGAGATGTCTGCACTTGTATAACCTTTCTTGGTTCATCATCCACTACTAATAATGATTTAATGTTGCAATATATGAGCAAAACATTTCTAGCATGGGCATCTTTCTATTAGCAAAGCTGTGCTAACAATAGAATGAAAACAGCTTTTGTGAATGAAGCAAACCACAGTACAAAAGCAGTTTGGTGGCTTAGGAACTGTACATTTATGCAGGGGCTTACCATGTGCCTGCCCTGTTCAATGGTCTTCCTTAATAAAGCTGTGCTAGCAAAAAATCTGTGATAGTTCAAGAAAATTCTGGAGGGCTCTGGAAACTCATGAGGAAACACAGGATGTGAAGAACTTTGAAAAAATAATTAAGATTGATATTATCTAAAATAGTAAGTAAAAATGTAAAATACGAAAGGCCAGGTGAAGTTCACCCAGTGAACAGGTTGGCTTATAAAAGACAAAAGTGGTGGGTGGAAAGAAAGTCTTGCTCTAGCAATCTCCAGCAGTACTGGAAACCAGCCCAAAGCTATAGCAGAGCTGCAAACAAGGATATTGAAATAGAGAAAACTGGCATTACTTAAGCTGATTGCAAACTATTAAAGATTACTATCTGCAATGGATATCTCCAGCTGAAAAAATCCCAAACAGAAATTCTAAAAAATAGCAAAATGAACACTAATTGGGTATTTATATTGTATCAGAGGACTTATGTCATTTATACAATTAGTTATTTTTATAGCCTGCTACTGTATACACTACCTTTTAGATGGAAGGAGACAAAAAGCAGAGCAGTTTCTTTCACACTTAGGAATGGAAACTTTGGCTTCAGGCTGCCAACTTCATGCAGAGCTTTTACTAGAGAAGTTGCTACTCCCTAAAGAAAGAAAACAGGTTTAAAAGACCATTACAGAAATCTTGAACAATGCCTTATCCTGTTGTAATGCAGATCTAACAATACAGGATGATACCCTAAGTTGGTGAATAGTAGAAGATAACAAATTAGCATAAAACAGGGAGGGCTGTGACCATGAATCATTTTTTATATTTATTCATGTGTCAAAGTGTAACAAACTATTCTTAAATTTTTCCAGATAAGCTTGTGTCTATGCTGGTGTTAAAAGTCAAACCAAAATGTTCTCATAAACAACTAAGTCAGAAAATCTATCATATAATACTGCAGCTTATTATCCCCCTCTGACGGTCTTGTATTATTTCCATTAAAGCTACAAATATATATTATTTTTAAGCTTTAAAAAATTGCTCTCAATTTAAACTACAAAATTTTCAATTTAATTTAATCCCATTAAAAAACATAAGACTCAAATGCATTAAAAATTTAAAAAACTGAGTGGGATGTGCTATATATCACAAAATCATGTTTTAAAATAGAAAAGCAAAAACTGGCCTGTTCAAGGTATCCAGCCACAGGAAGTGTAGTTAGTAGCATTGGGTCTTTTTTTGGGGGGAGTTTATGGGGAAGCTTCAGATTCCAGTACTTCTCTGGTAACCTAACCAGATAAAAAGTAAGCACTTTTAAGATGTATAAACAGTGACATGATTGAAGATTAAAATGCAGTTAGTGTATTCACCTCAAAAACTTCTGAAGTTTTTCTTCATTTTCAAAAATATATACCTTATCTTGGTATTTTGCTGCATACTTGATGTTGCCAGGCACCAAAGCTTCATATCTGAAGAGATGGAGCAAGAATTACTCATTCACAGAAAATGTAAAAAATAATTTGTGTGGTGTAAATTCATGAGCTCCTGGGAGCCTTTGGTAATTTAGCAAGTGTAGCAACCACAAAAAAAATAGCAATTGATCATCCAAGTTTCCACTACATAACTGACAGTTACAAGGTTCAAAATCTGATAGTCTCTGCCTCAAAATCTACTTATTAAGGAACTTTTATAGTGCTCCTTTAGAGCTCCTCCATTTAAAATGCCAATCATAGTTGTTCAGGAGATTAAGAAGGGATAACATAGAATTGGCTATTATGGTTCTCCTCTGATAAGAAATTCTTGCACACTGATGAAATCTGTGTGACTTTATGGTGGAGCTTTATGGATCTCTTACAAAAAACATAATAGCAAGTTTTGCATCTACTAGGGATTTATGAGATTTCTTTGAACCTTTGAAGGCTTATAATAGAGAGAATTTCAACTGTATCTGTCCATCTTCATCATGAAAGACAGCAAGCCAACACAGATCCTTGTAGAACCTGTAGCCATGTAAGTATTAAAAGGAGCTTTTATATTGATTTCCAAAGCCATGGGCAAAATATAGAGAATTGTAATTGCTTTTACTGTCCAAACCATTAAAAAGTACTTTGAAAGTGTTTCCTCATTAATGCATTAATATAGGACACATAGTCTGTAATTCAGATTATGAAAACTCTAGTGACATACTTCTGTTTTCCATCTAGGTAAGTGACTGGACAGTATCCCTGCATTTCAGCCTTCACAGGGAATAAGGCCTTCACTTCTGCTGCAGTCAGTTTCTTTGGTAGCATATGTGGGGGTGGGAGAGGGTGAGATGCCAGTGATGACACATAAACCTCTGGTCTGCTCAAGAATTTCTGTCGAAAAAGAGATGTTTTTATCATGAAAGAAGCACTGTAGGACTGTTAGTCAAATTCCAGAGGACTGGCTCACACAATTTAGATACCTGTTTTTTGTACAATGCAACAGTGTGTTGGCATTGCTGCTGCTCTTGGGTAATTTCTTTTCCAATCTACTCTCGGGTGAAGTAGTTGCTATCCACCCACCATCCATCACTATCCACTGCTATCGTAAGCCACTTTCTAACCCAGTCTCCCCAAAACAGATGGAGAAAGGCGAAAGTTATTGTTTTCAAACTAATATTTGATCTGTGACAATTTGTAAGACGAGCTTTAGTTGAATGGTGTCTGTGCTGTATTTTGTCTGCCTAGACATTTGATAGCAGAAGTATGCAAAACAAAAGCTTGAATGCTAACAACAGTGGTCTAATTCAAGTTGCATATTACCTATTTCTGTATGGAATCAAAGAATCTAAGCAACAGTGTTCCCTCTTCCCATAATCCCTCCTTTTTGACCTGCTTTTTGACACGTACTTCCAGTTCTTCCTGTGAAGCCATTTTGTAATAGTGCCCTTGAAATTCTGCAGCAAACTCCAGTGAGGGGGTTACAGAGCAGTCAATCAGTTCACCTTTCTCTGCAAGGCTGACGGGACAGTACTGTCCACATTCCCCCAGCTGATCCTGCAGCTCCTTGGGAGTGATACATAAATCAGCAATGTTGGCTGCTTTTCCTGTTAATGAAGGCAATTAATGATAATGTTTTATTTATGAGAGACATAGAAACATCAAACAATTCTACTCAGGAATGCTACAATCTAGAAGGTAATTAATAATTTGAAAATTACATGAAATAATGAGAACTAAAACAGCAATTTGATAATAAAATGGAGTTGCAACTCATTTTACCAATTAGTTTTAATAACATTTTTGTAGCATTTAAGAAATATAATAATTATTAACTATGTGGGATACTCTGCATGCTCAGCTTATTAGTCTATGTTCTTCTTATTTATGATTTATTGTTTCACTCCTTTGTGTTACTAAGGAATATTTCAGCTATTATTTTATTTACATTGGTGAAAAGGAGTACAAGGTGTGATGAAAGCCTCCCCTTTATTCATCCATACCTTGCAAATGCTACAGTCTATCTGGAGGAAATATATTCAAAATCTTGAAAAAATGTCATCTCAAACCCATATTACTTTAAAATTGTGCTTCTTCAAGCTTGATGTGAAAAAGTTAAGTGTATTTTAGTATATTTGATTATGACTCCGATTTTTAAGATGGGTGCAGCCACAGAGTTGTACAAGTTAAACCCAAAAGGTGGATGTAAGATAAGGAAGTATATTTGCCCTTCAGAGGAATTCTAGTTAAATAGTACAGACATGTTTAAAAGGCATATTTAGTCCTGACCAATGCTGACACACAAAATGTCAAGTGGGAACTGTGCCATTTTAGAATAAAGTGGCCTTCTTCCCAAAGCACAGAGCTTAATTTAGATGGCATATTTAAGCTTATTTCTGGATTTTAAATTAACATCTTCCCTCTCCCTCCCTCTTCTTTCACTAACACTAAAGTAAAGCTGCAAGTTAGAGTTCCCCTTGTACCTTTGGGGTACTCTTTGTGATTTACCACCCAGTGTTGCTGAATCTACCATGGACCAAGGACTGACTTCCTTTAGCAGATTTCTGTTATCCTATTCTTTGGAGGATGGCCTCAGACTGCCCTGTAGTTGGCTTTGTCTTCACTCTTTGCAAGAGATCTCTTCAAGATCTCTGCAGATGAGACTGAAGAATTTAAGGGTATGTATGTGCCCAAGAATTAGCCTCATCCAAAGAAAGGTGAAGTTGTCATGCACATAGTACATTGCAGCTTTTTAAAGAAACAAATATTCTGGGAAACTTTGTTTTTCTTTTACCTTCATTTCTTCTTTCCAGGTATATCTGGATTTGTTTAACAGCCAGTTGAACTTCCTGCAGAACGGTGTTCCAGACCTTCCACTTGCTATGATTGGCATCAATCATACACCAGTTCTGATGTTCCTTCATATAGTAAGTTCTAATATCATCAATGTGCTGTTTATAGCAGGAATTTTTAACAGCTAGAATCTGTGGGCTGTCATGTTCAGGATGGGGAGGTCTAAAGACAATGAAAAATAATAGTGATTTAAATCTGAAGATTAGATAATTGAATTTCAGGTGTAAATTCTAGAGTTCACTATAAGTTCTTTATACAAAATCCTGCTTATTTGACACCGTAGAACATATTTGAGAAATAAAAATTTCTTATTAAGAATACTACCAGCTACATGTGAAAAGCAGTGTACTTATGATCAGACAGTCCTGTTCAAAAAGGAAGAACAAAACTTTTTCTATTTATGTCCCAAATACAACTCAATAATTATTTTGCAAAGTATTTGGAATGTATCACCACATATTACCTGACACACACTACAAATACAACATTAAATGGTACCCTGATATTGCACGCTTGATTTGTACTTAAGCCTATGAAATATAATTAGTTTGGAATTTAAAATGAAGTTTAAAGTAAATACTTACAAAAACACATCATTGATTTAATTTTTTGCAATGCAAATTGTCTTTTGTCTTTTAGTAAACAATTTAACATTGTACTGATTACTTGATAAAAAGAAAGAGACAAAAAGAAAAGGACAAAATGAAAGAGGCATGCAATAATGCTCCAAGCTCTCTGGAACTTCTTAGAAACACTTCCTCTAATGAGAACCAGGTTCTTACACAATTTAATTTTAAGGTGAATGTTCTGTTCTTTTTCATTCTCTGTCTGCTTATTACCTACTTACTGTTCTTCCTCAAAAACAACCAACAGCTCTTCAAACAGAATATTTATCTTCTCAGAAAAACAAAGAAGGGAATGAACTGAATTGAAAGGCTTAGAACTCCTGAATCCTACACATTACTAAATATGCATTATTTCCTATTTCTAAAGAACTCTAATTAAGTCTTAAAACAGAGAAATTATTAGATGAAGTATCAATTTCTTTTATGATAATAATTGATGAAAAATGAATTTCAGCAGCAGAGAGAAGTGGTAACATTTCTGACGTACAGTTTCATTAAACCAGTTAAACTAAGCAGTAGGTGCACAGCATTGCACATTCGTAATCTCAGTCATGCAATCGAGGGATCTGGCCAGAGCATGCCACAAACACCTTACATCCTGTTTCTGTCTATGGAAATCAAAGCATTAGAAAGGAGAGGGACTGGTTCCCATGTTTTTGATATGTGGAGTTCAGAGACAGCTGAGTTATGCTCCAGGTTAGATACAACCTCTGGGTATAGCACTGAGGCACATAAATAGAGATATTACAATATCGAGTAGAAAATAATAAAAATTCTGTCAGGGAGTATCACTACCGGTTTGTGCTTTCCTTATCCAACAGTGCTCTTCTGAACACTTCCTTTGTATCCATATCTAATTCAAAGATTTTCACTGGAATTATCTTAGTTGATTCCAAGAGATTTACGTGGTTTCTTGTTAGAGGATATCCATCAATTACAACTCTGCACACAAACAGAAACAGAAAAATAGTTTTCGTAAGAAGTGAGTTTCCAATCAACCAGTAACTCTACGTATATTTCTAGTACATTTTCCATGGAGGCAAAGTCTACACCCATCCCATGATGTTATCACTGCTCTCACTTGATAGGCACATTCTTCACTAAGAATTTAAAACCAAATTTTAAAAAATCAGGTAGGTAGAAGAAGAAATAGTAATGAGAAAAGGAAATGCACAAAGGGCAAAAGGTAGGTGGCTATGACTTATAAAAATGGTGTACTTTAAAATTCTGACACATTAATAATTCAGAAACATCATTTTTACTATGAGAAGTCTCCATGTGGATTGGGAGGAGCAGTTTTTAAAGTGGTAAGTAAAATGATTTACTACAGTATTTGAAGAATTTTAAAAATAATATTGAAGAAGAAATGCTTTTCACATATTAGGCAATACTGGAACAAAATATACTGAAACAATATTCCAGGATTTAACATGAAAGAGAAGGTGAAAGAATTCTGATCTCAAGCACAAATAATTTTCAGAGATTACTGGAGAATTGCCTTTCTCTGTAACCATTCTCCTTTTTGGGGAGGGGAGTTGAATATCATGAAACACTGATGATAAAGCTTTTTAAGTCTGCCCAGTTTCAAAGGTGTTTCAGTGGTGGAGAAAGAGCCTAGGATCACATATGAATGAGGTGGAAAGACTCACTGGTTCCAGTTCCTCCTTAATGACTTCAGTTGTTAAGAAAACCAGAAAAAAAACTTGAGTACTGAACCAGCCTGCATGATCAAAGAGAATCAGGTGTGTCCAAGTTGGTTCTGGAGTTGGTATAAGAGAGACCAAATGGTAGTTCTCAAAGGATAATAGAATATACTGGCTTATTGACTGAAAAAAAGTAACTGTCGTAAAGTATATTCCTTGGATTTACTGGAATATAGTTACTTGAAAATTGCAGAAAATTATGCTTCAGTCTCATTTTCCAGAGCAATTGTAAAAAATCTCCTTTTGTACAGATTATTTTCTTAATGCAGAAACCACTGATGTGTTTTAGTGAAATTGTTTTACAGCAATAACATGGGAATCCATGCCTATGAAGGGACTGGTATGTCTTGGAGAAACCCCCAAAACCCCAAGAAGACTCTTACCCAGTGGGATTATCCACGTGATTTAGCAGAGCCACATCTAGAGCCTGGACGGCCAATTCGTCAGGGACGGTGAGTCCTTGGAGAAGGTGTGACTGTACCTTAAGTGCCAGCTCGCTCTCTGGCTGGTTGTTTATCACAAACCGGATGGCATCTCCTAAGGACAGGCGCAGGAACCCATAAGCACTCGCAAGTCTCTGGGCAACTGCAAAATATTTTGATTTCAAGTCACAACTTTTAAGGTAAGCAACATCACAATCTGGCATATGCACAGGGCATGCTAACACTATTCAGTTTAGCACAAACCTCAGCAGATATAGTCAATATTATTAGAGTGTGTTAGAAAATATGCCTCCATTGCTGCTCCTCTTACAGAACAGCCCATCAGTTACATCATTTATCCAGGAAATGGGAAATATGGCAAAATTTCATCCTATGAGATAATTTGAACCTTTGTCTCTTTTCTTCCTAACATTCCATTCTAATCGATAATTATGGTTTAAAATTCATTTCCTCCTCCTCCAGTAAAAGGCAGAAACATGGATTGACAGGGTCATGGAGGAGGAAGGGGAGGGGAGAAGGATGGAAATCTTGGGAGTTTTTTAATCTAGAAATTTGGAAACAGACTGGGGAGTGGGGAGTTTGGGGTCCTTGATACTAGGACTATTCCTCCATTTTACATTAGCTTATATCGACTGAAAAATAAGAAACAATTAGAAAATAACAATAAATAATACAAGGGGTATAAATACTGTAATTCCAGTTTTTCTAAGTGCAACTCCAGGTCACTAACATCTTAAGGACCTCGGATAAAATTCAAATGGACAATGCATAAGTATCAGACTGTTAAATGAGACACTAGGGAATGTAAGTAAAAGAGTCTGTGCCCAGCAAGAAAAGCAGGAAGACCAACAATATTAATGGTTTATGATTTTTTAATAACAGTAAGGACAGATGCAGCTTCAGTCATTAAATAATGGTTTTTTAATAGATAACTGCTCATACCTGTAGTCTTTCCAGATTTTGGAAGTCCCACAATTGCAACCTTTACTGGCACAGATAGCTTAGGTTTTGGCTGACAAATATATTTGATGGGATTTGTCATAAATGTTTCTCTATTTTCTTTACTTGAAAAGAAATAAATATATTGTCGATGGATTACTGGAAAGACTGCACTTCCATGCCTTTGCTGTGGCTTGATCACATCTCCTTGGCTTAGCTGTATAACATACAAAATGAGAATCAGTCAGTTAGGTTTGACAAAGCCTCTTCTTCCTCCGTCCCAGAGAAGTGGCTTTATAGGCAGGTAGATGAGTACCAACCGTATGAGACAAACCATCAAAGCGTTCTGAAATTCATATATATGGACATAATATTTTGCTCAAGTCTGAGAAACCTCCATACCTACACTTCTTGTTCAAAAAGATGAAATAAACATTGAAGACAGAAAAAATACTCGCTATTTCCAGTAGGTGGTACCATAACACTTTATGTCTGTCAAGATAGTGTAGTCAGAGAAGATTAACATAATACTTTTTTGAATTTTCAAAGAATAAAGAGAATAATATTATTCCTCAGTGAATTAAACTCACCTGCTTGCATGCCAACAGAAAATACACTGAGAATATTGTATTCACCAGAAGTCATATACAAATGAAGAAGACATAAAAAGATATCAATACTTACATTACAGTCAAGTGAAAAACCACAACAAGATAAGCTAAAAAAGTTATTGGAAAAATACATGCACTGTTGATGAAATCTTTTCAAACACATCAGACAGCCCACTAAAAAGTCTGCAGTGTTGATGGACCACTGACATATAAGAGATGCAATTGGCAGAAATAGTACACTGGAGTAATGCAAGATTAATTCCTTGCACCACTCTTCTCTGTGGAAGAACTTCGTCACGTCCCTGTTGCAGCCCTTCTTGGAAGAGCTGCCTTAAAGTGTCAATAAAAGATGCTTTAAAACAAAATGTCAACATATGTAGAAAAAATTGCCCAGACCAGATGGCATTAACCTGACTGTTCTAAAAGGGAATCAGAAGTGTAATTCTGAGTAATAAGTAACATTGGCCTTCCTTCAACTAAAAAAGGAAGGCCAATGGAGAAAATTACTGTTTTTTAAAAAGTTTTTCCTCCAGGGTAGAACCTGGCAAAAATAGTCCAGTAAATCTGACTCTGTATTGAGCAAACTGAAATATATTAAGGAAAAAACCACAGTAGTTACATGCATACATCTCAAATAATGGAGAAGAGCCAACTCAGCTTCTTGTCAAGGAAAATCATACCTCACAAATCTATTACTATTCTCGGAAGGAGTCAGTAAGGTTGGTCTGGTTATTACAGCTAGAGACGGGGCTGTTCTACTGTGTGGCATTGTCCTGCCAGACTCTTCTCATATCCTTAGGTTCCTATTCCTTCATCAAGTAATTTCAGAGTGCTTGCCCTCAATTTATGGGATTTCATGAGTCTGTTCTACTGCGTATCTTCTTCCATTCCTCACTCAGCTCATAATGTTTATTTTCTGCTTATCTAATCAGTTGCATAACTACTTCCCCTCCCCCCCAGATTTAATCTGAAAGTAACTGGCATATACTTAATCTGCCTTTCTACCCCAAAACTTCTAGTTTTTAATCAATTTTATAATTTCTATTATTATCCTAAAATGCCCTCAAAATGATCCTATTTCCCTTTCATTTTTATCGGCTTGTACATTTTTGCTCCCAGCACACCACTCTTACTTTATCCAATAGCTTCCTATGACTTCTTACTTCTAACTGAATTGTACTTTTTGGTTGGTAAAAAACACTGTATAGAATAAAGGAATGAACTGGAGAAATGGAATACAAAAATGTAGTGGAATCTGACAGAATGAAGTGCAAGGACTAGAGTGTAGAGACTAATTGCAATTAAACAAATAAACTGTGGTTCAGTAACTGGAAATGACAGAAGAGTAGAAATATCTACTTCTATTAGTATGTCCCTAGATTATTAGATGCTAATTGATGCAGCCATGAAAAAGAATGAAGATGCTGATCCTAAGGTTAAAGAGAGACAAATGTGATCTGGAACAGGTGAAGACCCAACATGATGCTATACAAAAGGGAATAAAATTATTTGATTATTTGGCACAGTAAAATAAAGGCCAAAGTATGTTTCCTTCAGGGCCTTCCTACTTTCTGTATGTTGTTCACTGGACTTTTTTTTTATGAATCCTCCTTTTTATTTTCTACTTACTCACAAATCAATCTGCTTTTATTTCTAGCATTAAACCAAAAGAATTGCCTGTGAACATTTCATTTCCTATGTGTAAGATGGTATCAGTCCACTTTTGGGGATAGAGATGAGTACTTTCTCACCTCAGCTTTCCAGATCTCTAGTAAAATACCATGGAAAGAGATTTGTTGCTCTTCAAAATTTTTAAATTTTGACAAGAAAGAGTTATTGCAAATGAATTACGTACATCTAAAATTTTTTGCCACTGCTAGGTTTGGTGGCCACTTGTGCGTGTGGCTTCTTACAAATTCATACTCCAAATCCTTTCAGTTTGTTCTCACTACTATTGGAAGGCTTTAAGACCTTCCCTGTTGTCCTGTGTTTTGTGTATCATTAAGAGTTCGACATTTTTTTCTGATTCAATGCCGCCTTTAATCATGTCACCAATGATAGTGTAACAAATTTTACTAAATGCCTCTCAGCCTTAAATTAGCTGCAGCACTGAAAAGACACCTTTTATTATCAATGCTTGCTGTATTTTGTGTATATTCAGTGGTGTCATTTTGATTCAGTAATGTAGTTTTCATTAAATATTTCTGTTATTAGTTGCTACTGTCTGATAACATCTTTTTAATGTGAAATACATTTTTAAAAAGTGTCAACTCTTGAAAACATTCTTCAGCCATTTAAGAACATTACCTTGATTGGATCCCACTGACCAAAAGAACTTAGTAATTTATATGAGAAAAGTAGCATCTTCTGTGCAAGTGGCAAACTTATTGGGTAACATTTCTCAAAAATGCTCCTGCGGTTTTCCACTAGAGATTTCAGCTTGCTGTATATTTGGTAGCACACGATGCGAGGCTTCCGTCCTCCATTGATCTCAACTGGTGGTATTAATAACTTTTCAAGTTCTTCCTGGTTATGAAAACATAACGAAATATTAGAATCATAAATGCAATCAGATTTTTAATACAGACTGATGGCAAGATTTTCTGTGAACTGTCAAGGATTTCCTAAGCATATTCTCAGTCAACATAAATTAGCAAAGCTTGATGGGAATTGGTCTTCCTGCCCACTGAAGTTTAAACTTCTATATTAGGTGCCACACTGCTACAATGTTGTATTATTCTGTCTGGTCCATGGATAGAGCTTTTTCTAAAGCATGATTAGTTTCTTTCTGAAGTGAGATACTTAGTAGATAATAAACAAAAGTCATCAATCTACCTACTGCCTTAGAAGTGGCATTAGTGTTGCAGATATCTACTGCTAAATGAGGTTACCTCACCATAGGCAATTTCACTGATTTCAAGAAAATTTTGTCACTAGGTGTGGGAATGGTGCCAAACACCTGGCATCCTAACCAAGATTAGATTTGGATTTTTTCTTTGCATTTGGTTTCATCACCTACAACGAGGAACTGTATTAAAAAATAGAGCTATCTAGTAAGAATTTTGCCTCAAAAATTATTTTGAAATACTGTCACAACTCTCTAGTTTGGTTGCGTATATCAACTGACCTATCAAAAAAGAAATTACACCAAGACTCAATAGGTCTACCCAAAAGCTTCCTTTTTTTTTTCTCTACTGTATTAGTCATATAAATTATATACTCTTTCAAGTCTATACCTTCTCAGTATGGTCTTCATCTTGTTCACATACTTAGATCAGGAGTAGAGCAGCACTGCTATTTAAGCACTATAATTTTTAAATATGACAAATAAATATGGAAATTCTTCCTCATGTGATTATATAATTTAACAAAATAAGCAGTGGAATCAGTACCTGCACACTTTGTAATCTTTCTACTTCTGATTCGAACTTCTCTGAAATTTCATTTTGCATGCGCTCAACAGCATCTTCTTCATTTTCTTCTTCTTCTGGTTCTTCTTCCTCTTCTTCTTCTTCTAAAAACTCTTCTGCAAGTATAGCTTCAATATCTTCATTCTCCTCCTCCTCAGTAGCTTCATCATTATCCTTGTTTGCTAAAGCCTATAGAGACAAAATATTTTGTTGTTTCATGTCTATGATACAGATATTTTGAAGGAATATATAGTATTCTTGTCTCTTTTTTAATTATAAAAGCCATTAATTAAACAAAACCTTATTTTGGGATATCCTTTATCATAAGCAAAAATCTAGTAAATTCTAGAATCTTATTTCGGAAGAAAATACAGCAGTATTGCATAGTGCATACAGTGAAGCATCATACCAGTTCCAAGAGTACTTAACCTGAAGAGCTACACTGCAGTTTCGATATGAGGAGTGATTTTTTCATACACAGTATTGTAGTTTGACAGGACTTTGTTATAAACAAGCATGTTTGATGAAAGTGTAGCTGACAGAATATCATGAGCAGTCAAGTAGTACATTAATGCATTTATAAATATATTATGTAATTGACTTTGGGCAGAAATCCTGGTGCAGTCCTATTCTGGATTAACCATGGATTTGACAGGGTACTTAAAGGCACATGCCTAATTTTCAATTAGTGGGGCTACTCTTATGCTTACAAATTAGATACATTAAACATATTCATAAGTATTTTCCTGAATTGAAGCATATATGGAGAATTCTTTTAAAATCATCTTCATGAATTGATAGCTTCTAAATCAATTCAAACATAATATAAAATTATTTTTGAAAGTAGAAGTTTCTCACAGTCTATCATAATTTTACTGTTCTACATTGTCCTGAAGTCTGTGACTAAAAGCTCTAGAAATTTCTATGGTATAAATGCAAACATTTCTATTTAAAATCTTTCTTATTAGGTTGTTTTCTTACCTCCTGCTTCTTTTTTTGTCTCTCTGCTAAAAGTTCTTCCCTTCTTCTGGCGATCTTCTCATTCTGTTCATGAAAAAAAGATGCAAGAAGAATGATGATAGTTCCTAATAAAAGCTCCCCTCTGAAAATTGGTCATGTAACCTATAATTAACACTGTTCTTTCCACCTTAAAATTCTATTTCCAGTTGGTTCTAATGTTAAAAAATACTACCTAGAGGCCAAAATGTTGCAGACCAGATATACCTCTCTACTAGGCCAAAATGTAAGTATATTTTAGTGAAACTAATTTGGCAAATTCTGAGATTGAGAGTAGAGGAAAAAGACTGTGATTCTTATCACACTGAAAATACAGTAATAGGTTTATTGGTAAATGACAGAGTTCCTAAATTTATAGGTGGTTTCTGCCATTTGGCAAAGGGGTGACTGAGTACAGTGGTAAATGTGTGGTGTTCCCTTTGACTGTTTAGGGATATTAATGGTATTGTATGAGTCTTGTTCCAAATTCTGTTGTCCTAACTTCCTGTGTGTCAGCTGCTCTGTAGGAATTATGCTCAGACCTTTTCTGATATTGCATGTGAACTACTTTATCTCACTTTTATAGAAAGTTAGGAACCTCGAATATATTACATGTGCCAATTGTAAATGTCTGCACAGAAGCTTCAGGTTACCTCAACCAATTTGTAACCTGTTCAACAGTAGGCACAGCTTCATTTGCATGGGACACAGAGCAGCTGCAACAGCACTGAGAATGTGGCTTACAGTTACTACATTCCTGTGCAGAGAATCAGAGTTGGGAACACAGACACACCCCCCGTACTGTAGTGAAGTCAGCCTGTGGGAGATGCTGATCAACTCAACAGCACATGCTCAGGGAATCTGGGATGCAACAACATTACAGTGTGTGAACTATTTGATTTTTTTATCGCCATATTCACTCTCTCCATCGAGTTGCCCTGTTTTCCTGGACTTTCCAGATTCTGTCAGACTGCCATTTATCTGGCAGCACAGCTACTTTTCTTGAGCTGCGAGATGCCCAAACTCCTAAAGAAATTAATTGCATAGAAGAGGAAAGGACCCCTAAATTATTTTTGGTTCCTATGGTAAGCCTAGGAATGCTGCAAATGTGTAGAACTGTGTCTCTTGGCTCCAATATCTGTTATTCTGTGTGCTCTTCACAGCTTTGGGAGTTTCAGAATCTGTGTTCAGACATCTGTAGAAACAACAACAGAAATTATGTAGGGCTGAAAACTTACCCTTATTTTTGCTTTTAGTTCCTTCAGCTTCTTTTTATATTCCTTTTTTTTACGCCGTCTGTCTTTCCATTTTTTCAGACGTGGAGGAAAAAGACGGTCGAGAATGTCGTCTTCTTCTACTTGAATATAAACTGCAACATCAGGACAGAGTCCTCGTTCTGACAAATATCTGGCTTCATCTGAAGTACGAGGGAAGCCATCCAGTATAAAGCCTGTGCACCTAATTGGAAAATAAGATATTTATCATTACACAGTGTAGTTTAAAGTGCAACACAGTGGGCATGTAATTATTTTGAAAAAAAACCACAAACCTTCCCATATTAAATGCATATGTTAGGAGTAAAATTTAAAAAATACTTTCAGCTAGTATCTTTTGACAATTAAAACTGGTATTTCACTGTGTATTTTAATTAGTGTACTTACAAATTAATTTCTTCTGAGGTTTTAATGTGCAATGCTTAAATATTTTAAAAGAACTTAAAAAACCAAAATAAATTGTGTCCTCAGACTTGCTTGTGTGACTCTAAAAGCAATACTTATTGGGCACTGCTCTCAAAAAATAGAAGGTGCCTCAAACACTTTTCTGGTAACAACTGCCGAAGAAAGCTTGTGCCTGAAAATTTATGTTTCTTCTCTAATATAGGATGAGAAATTTGCCACTCAGCATGACTTATATTTCTCTTCCTGCAGATGTTAAAAACAAGTCAGTTATAACTGTAAAGCTCTATGGCTGATTGGAGCTCTTACAGTTTTGAAGTAGATGGGTAGTTATGTCAGGCTGAGTGTTGTGTTGATAAGAAGCTAATATTTATTTCTATTACTTTAATAGGACACATTGTAAAATTGCAGAAAACCAAAGAAGCTACAAGAAGTGGGAGTGGAGGGAAGAACAGGTAGCCCTGGATGCAGTGGGGAAGAAGAATACGACATAGTGTAGTTTAGTAGTGTAATGTATTGCAATGTGATATAATATAATACAATATAATCTAATACAATATAATATTACAACATTTTGTATAATGCTGGGTAATTTTTTGTCTTGGTGCATTCATTTTTTCCTAGAACTGATCTCCCTGTTTTTACTGTGTAGAGAACCATTGTTCACTATCTGTAGTCAGGACAAAAATTATAAAAAAATATAAAAGGTTTGTTTACGTATCTATCCTGTAAGCCCAGGAAAACTACCCAGCTATTTAGGAGATTTAATCCAATTCAGGTGTGCCAAGTACTTTTGTCCAACCCTGTGTGCAGCATATGAAATATGATATTACTGTCAAAATATGAATCAAAATAGTACAACAAAACCAAGACTGACAGGTAGGTCATTACTGATAAAAAGTACAAGAGCATTGAAATAATCTCTGCAATAGTTTTTTACAATTGTGGACACAATGGATGATATACTTCCTAAGATTAATTAAAGAAAGAGAGAATTTAATTACAGTTACCGGAATGGCTCTTTCTTCCACCACTCAGGAACAATGTTATCAAGGACTTCTGGAGGCAGTTCTGTATTATCCACTAGATTTGCTTTGATTGCCTCTTCCTCATCAGTTAATTCCACTTCCTTTATGTAAAGAAAATCCACCAAAAATGAAAAAAAAACAAACAAAAAAACCCCAACAAACCAAACAAACAAAACCAGAAAGAAGTATCTACTTGACACATTTATTGTTTTTTTGGCTAAGTAAGGTACTATCTTCATTTGACTTAAACCAGCAGAAACAAACTCATTTGCCACATTGGATTGTACTACACTATACATTTTAGGTAATTCCCTAAAATTAGGGCAATTTCTGCTGTATGAGTTTTAACGAAAGCTAAAATCAAGCACAACTGTTAAGTATTTAATTATACATATGCTCAATTCAGAGGAATAGAAACTGAAATGAGCACAGTTTCTCCTAATTGCCTACAAGCAGTTTGCCA
The DNA here is from genome assembly GCA_013397845.1 of Melanocharis versteri. Taxonomy (NCBI): domain Eukaryota; kingdom Metazoa; phylum Chordata; class Aves; order Passeriformes; family Melanocharitidae; genus Melanocharis; species Melanocharis versteri. The sequence goes on from VZTG01009485.1 coordinate 499,526, forward strand.
CTTGGCTATACATGTTCCCATGCTGGAAGACTACCTGCACTACATCAGAATGTTTTTTCACTTTTTGAAAGCAACTGTTATATTTGGATGGAATCCAAAAAAAATATGTTAAAGAAGGATGTGTAAGGTTATTGGGTATAGGCAGAAGAACAGATACCAGACAGATAGCATTGTTCTATAGAACAGTAATAGTATTAATGACTAGTCAAATGCAGAATATTCAAATACCAAATCAAACTACTAAATTCTTGTGGAAAACTGTTAGGTTTTTTCCAGAAGATGTAACTCTCTGAGATTGATATGGTTGAGGATGCACTTCTCATAGAACGGCTTCCTGACACATACTGTGGTAAAAAATAATGAAAAGACGATATACATTGGTGGTTCTGGATTAGTTTACATAATTCATATATCAAGAATCAAAACATGTTGGATATCAAAAGGCCATGTCTGAATAAGAATTCCTATGCCTGACATTTATTCTGATGATGTAGCTAAAAGAACTTGAGAATATGCTGCAAGTCATATGTCTAATGTAGTGTGTATGAGTAATATTTTCTCTAGTGCCTGACACAGTATATGTATTAAAAGCTGTTTGTATGACAGAAGATACCTAAGTAGACAAAGTGGTAGCCAGATTTCTAACACAGAGGCATCTTGAAAGAAATGTGAGAAGTGGGAGAAAACAGTAAAACACATATAAAAATGTATCACTGACATTACCACTGCCAAAGAGAGGTAGGAACAGTGTTTGTATCCAATAAAAGAAAAGAAGCAGAAGATGTATATTCCAGGTAGGGAAAAGAGAACATCCCACAGAGCAGTGATTCGAAGGACAAGGTTGCCCCCCAGACCTGTCAATGATGTGGCACTAAAACAACTGGGATGGTATCTTTTTGCTGAACTTCCCAGACTGCATTGTATGTTTTTGTTTGCCTTGAGTGGTTTTGCTTTGAACACCATAGTTGACCTTAAGCTTTGATAGATACACTTCTACTGTCTTGTGCCAAAGCAAAAAGAGAATGATACAAATGGAATTTCATGAAATTTTGGAGAGGTGATGCATCAGTGAAAAACAGGATAGCTGGACAGTCCAGCAGTAGTCATATTCAGAGAAATGCCTGGGAAGTCTACAACCTTGGAAATTATCCTCTAGAGTTTTGTGCAGGGACCAATGAATGGGTTTCTAAACTGAACTGAAATTGTATGAACTGTGCTTAGGTCATACCATCAGATAAACCACTTTACAAGAAGTATGAGAAAAAAAATACTAAGTAGAAGATTGTTTCCCAGCAGATATAAAGATGACAAGGAAAAAATACTAACAGAAATACTTTGGTGTAAGACACGTATTGATGCCAAAAAAATAAAATTGAGTGAGAGCCTGCCATTGCCATCAGTGCCAGGAACACTTGCCATATTTTTGGCTGTGATGACCAAGTTGTAAACTGACTTGGCAAAAGAACTCCCTCTTTGATTTTGATGAAAAACCTGGATTTTTGTTCTGACATCTGTGATTCTGATCTGTACTCCATCTGTGTTGAAGCATTTGCTCTGAGTATTACCTGCTCTTGTATTACTTCATCAGAATACTACCTTCCAGTTAGCAAGGACCTGCTCCACTTTTCAAGACAGTAGAGTGGCCTTGAATGCACCTCTGGCAGCTTCATCAGCACCTGCAAGTGCACCCTATTGACCTGTATATATCCAGTTTACATAAATTATCCTATTCTGTTTTTGAGTAGTACCGTTTTTTACCCAGGCTTTCCTATTAGACACAGAGCCCTCTAGGCCACAGATTAGACTGTACTTGCAAAGACCATGTTTCAGTGTCAGATTCATATTTTCTAGATCTTTTACTGCTGTTATACTGCAGAAATTCTTCTTGCAATTCTTCAGATCCTCACTAGTTTCTACTTCCATTGAGTGCTCGCTCATCTTCCTAATGCTGTGCCTCAGATTTGTTTCTGTATGCCTCCTCCTCTGTAGCCTGCTGCCTCTCCTGCACGCTTCCTTTAATCTTGTAGTAGGAAAGAGTTTGAAGATCTTTGATGACTAGAAACTTGAGGGAACTTGGCAGATATCAGGAGCACACACTAAAAAAAAGGCTCTCAAAATGTGATGCAGAAACGTATTTCTTCCTGAATCTTCGAGTGTTGGATAAATCCCTATTTCTATTGTGCCAGAGGTAGATTTTCAGTTTCTTTGTACCACACATTTTTGAAATATTCATATGCTGTGTACCTGTGTTGAGACTTCTCCACACAATGAAGGCTTTTAGCATATCCATTGCTAAAGAATTCATTTGCATTAAAACATTGTGGATTTTTTTTCTCCCAGCATATCACTGCCTAATAAAAGAAAATACTCTCCCCAATAAACATTTATGTAAAAGTTTCTTCTTCAGAGAAATTTCATCCTGTAAGAGATAGGGTTTAGAATGTGTATTTATAAGGATTTAAAGCCAGTAGTCAATCTGATTAAGAAAAAGAACAAATTTTCTGAAAATTATAATTCATTAATTATTCTACCAGTATCATGAGCATACAGCTATTTTATACTACTCAAGAGTTGTTTTAGTTTTCTGGTTTGAAACTGCTGCCAATAGGCAAAGAAACACTAAAATCCAGGTTACAAAAATCTATTGCATTAAAAAAATACTAGCTTACCCTGTTATTAATGATGGATATTTCTGATTTTTTGTGAGGGACTATCAGACCAAAGGGCTGGTAGAGGCATTCTATCCTTTTGCCCCAAGACAATGCAAAAAGCACAGCTGGTGAACATTTTTAAAGTCCTGTGCAATTGGAACACATGCACTTGACTGAATCTGCATATTATAAACTTAAAGGAAACCATGCCTTCCCATTATTATTCTGACCCTGACCTTTTTTTTCCCCCTCAGTTGGTCTTCCACTGGCCGTTTAGCATCTATTGCTACTATTTAGAAAAAAAACCTTTATATAAATCTTGAAAATGTTTTGAAGAATGTTTGTGATATTTATAAGAAAACATTGTCAAGAACTATTATTTCCAAATTTCATCAAATATTTAATTTAACATAATTTTACAATTTTTACAGTTTTATAGGAAATTCCTATTCTGGCCCGAAAATGGTTATTTCGTGTATGAATGTAAAAAAAAAATTATTATTACCTGTTTGCTTTTTTCTGTTTCAGTTTTAGTCATGGTCTGAGAGAAGTCTTCCAGTTCTTCTGGTATTTTATTGTCATCTTCCTGATCTTCATCAAAAGAGGGCCCAACTTTCTTTTTAGTTTTGGGTAAAATCAATTCCTGTAGATATTCTTCAAATTGAATATGGAAAATGCCTAATTTGTCTGCTATCTGTCGTGCACAAGTACTTTTACCTGCTCCATGAATCCCAAGTAAACACACCCGTAAAGGAGGAGCCTATAGGAAAAAGATGGAATATTCTGTAACATTTTGGGGTGTACAGTGAACCCCCGACTGTTTTTCACTTCAAAAATATCATTATAAAAATTCCATCAAAAACAGTCACATAATTTTGTATTTTAATTTTTCCGGACTTCCTATTGCTGTTCTAGCTAAACCACCTCCTCTCTGGAAACACCAAACAAACCTACTACCCTACTATCAGCAGGTAAAAATGAAACTTCATTAGACAATTTTGGTAAATCTTTGGTTCTTTTACCCTTTTCCACTTAACAAAAAACCCACAAAACCCCCAATGTGTCATTTGTTGAATACATTTTGAGATTATTGTAAGCCTTTATAATCTTCCTCTCTTTTCTGCTGTATTTGCATCATTAATTCAATGCATTAATTTAAATTTACACTAAAAATCACTAGGGAAGCCATGTGTTTTATTTGCTTCAAGGACTTGCCTAATATATTTTTACCTAGAAAAAAATCAGCAATAATAAGCAAATCTAAATGGGAATGGAAAAAAAATATTTTAATCTGCTATAAGCTGCTTTAAATAATTTTTAAGATTCTTACTTGTAGTGGTTCATTGTGAGCCACATACTCCTCAGCGTTCTTCAAAAATTTATCTCTGTACTCAGAAGTTGAAAAGTAATAAATCTTTTCTTTATATTTAGCTGCATGTTCCTGGAGTCCAGGGTAGAGGACGAAGTTCTCTTTCAGACTGACTGGACAAAAGTGATTTGTGTCTCCCATGTGCCTTTTCTTTTGCTTAATTGTTTCTTCATCCTGAAATATAAAAATTTTAAAGAACTCTTAGAATTCAGGAGTTTACCTAGATTAAGTAGACCAGATTAAATAACACCAAATACATTAACTGAGGGTTGAATGAGGATGGTATTCTCAAAACAGTTTGTAAGCTGAAAATAAGTCTACGAAAATACACACTTTTTAGATTCTGAGTCAGAAAAAAAACTGTCCACGAGAATTACTGAGAAAAGAATTAAATTCAAATTATCATGAATATCATAGTTAGCCATTGAGGACCAATATTAGGGTAGAAGTATCTGTGATAAAATCTTTTCCTACAGTGTTCCTGAAACTGATTTTCTGTTTAAATGTAGACTTCTTCAGAAAATACAATGAGAGCTGGTGTTATGAAGTCAGATTACTTATCCAGTAAAGTTAATTTCTAAAAAACCTATTCAATACTGCTCTAGTACAGTCTATGGATATGCTGCATTGTTAAGTTTGGGGATGGGAATCTTCCAGTATGGGACAAAAATGGAAAGGCAAACCTAGACCTCTAATTTCATTAAAGTGGGTGTGTGAAAATTATCAATAGCTGAAATGGAACAGGACTCTGCATCTTCTGATGTTTACATGATGGCTCATGGAATCATTGTTAGCTGACAGAAATCAAAGTTCACATTTGTTTCTTTAATAAAACCCCTCTTTGCCATCTGGCAGAACTAGGCACAGTCATTCTCTCTATTAGCATGGGGATATTTGAGCTTCTTGCTGTAGTAAAAGTACAATCGTCCAAAACACAGAGGCATAGTTAAATTGTTCTTGAAGCATGTGCTAGTATTTATTCTGTAAGAAGGCTTCAACTGGATGAAACAAAATCAGGATCAAGCAAAATCTGATTTCTATGAGGTCATGTTCAAACTGAAAATAAAAGAAGCATAAATAGATAAAACTGGCATGCTTACTTCTTCCTCTTCTTCCTCTTCTTCACCTTCCTCTTCCTCTTCTTCAATTTCCTCTTCCTCTTCCTCTTCTTCCCCTTCAGCAGCCAGATCTTGTGCTTCCTCCTCTAAGTCTTCATCAGATAATTCCCAACCATAATATTTAAAAGGTTCTGAAAACATTACGGTGAGGTTTTTTTTTTCTGTTTCAATAGTTATCCTTTGGCTATATCAGAATATATTCTCTTTGTCCATAAAAGTAAGTGCATACGTGGAAGAAAATAATGCCAACTGTATCTTGCATTTCTTCTACTCACAGAACAAAATGTTCTACCCAGATGTAGAAATTCGTATATTGCCTCCTCCAAAAATGGAAATTCTACAGGTCATTTTTGGTTGAAGTAAATTGGTATTTTCAATGGGAACTTATATTACAAAAGTATTATACAAACACATGCATATAGTACCATTACTGTTTGCAACAGGTTTTTTTTCCTGTTACTTGTTGGGAAGAATCATCACTCAAATTTTATTTTATTATAGAGCCAGCACAATAGATGTTTTGGTTAATTAAACACTTGATTTATAGTAATGATAGGAAAAATGTAGTATTATTTATCCAGTGCTCAAATGAAGAAATCTAATTTGCCAAAGAAGTATCAATTTAAAAAAATGAATGTAAAATTCAGTTTTGAATACAGTCTATGCAGGTGGTTAGGTTAGATTATTACACACCCTGAAAGTCTCACTAACCCAATGAATATTGTACATTAGTGAACCTTCACTATCTGTCCATTTCTCAAACCAGTATGCTGGCATGCACAGATAGAACAAGTAACCATGGAAATGTGCTTTCAGAATGTTTAGGGAGCTATTATGCACCTATTTGCATAGCCATATAATATATATATTTCAAATACATATATATTTACCACTCTTTGATGTCTTAAAGGCTGCTATTGTGCTTTTCAGCTGTCCCAGAGAACACAGTATGACTTTCTTCACATTAGTAATATCAAACTGAGTATAACCTACTCCCTAATATGCTCATCACATAAGCTATCCAAAATCCCTCTTGATAGTTTGAGTGCTAATCACATAAACAGCATTACTTACTTTCCATAACCAGCACGGTTTGATTAAGCAGACTTTCTGGTGTTTGCTCAGCAATCTCTAGAACAACAACCTGGACTTGAGATGACTTCTTGACTTCTGATTCCACTTTTTTCCAATCATTCATGAAAAGGTCAATCTTCTCTTTAATTGTTTTCATTTCTTCTGTATCTGGAAAACCATCCTCTGCAAACTCGGGTTGTATGATTTCTGAAAATCAAATCATGTATAATAGGCAATGCTCCTCTAAAATGTTTTACATTTAAGAACTACCATTATGCTTTAGGACTATTTTTATATTGCTCAAATATGGTGGCATATTTTTTAATGCTTCTTCCTCCCCATAATTATGAATTATTATATTAGTAGTTTACAAAGACACTTTGTAAACTCCCAGTTTAATTATGTTGATACTGTACATCCTGAGGCTTCTCCAGGAAAATAAATGAGGTCAAATTGCTGAACTATATTTGCATATGGTTATTTAAATCAGCACTCAAAGTAAATATGACTCTTTCTGCAAAGAAATATAATATAGAATACATTAATCTAAAAATTATGATTTAATGATGAACAGCTTTTGACAGACTATCCATATAGTCATGCCTCATGCCAGTATAGGAAAAATTTGACTGAAAAAATAAATGAAAATAAAGTTTAAAAATCTCATTATGACTTCCCTCTGTAAATACTGGGACTAGGAAACTCTCACAGGAAATTCTGGCTTTAATGAAGCCATGTCTGCATATAATCACTTGTTTAGTAATTAGGAGAGAGAGAACACTTTAATCTCTTAAGAAACATGCAGAAAATTGTAGTGTCTGTTGTTTAAGATCAGTCCAAGCCTGTTTCCCAACACTGTCTCACAGAAAGCAGGCAGAAGTTAGAGACTGAAAGGGTGCAGTAATATAAATAAGAAAGTCACAGGTACCACACATTATAAACATGACAAAACCATACACTGTGTTTTCATACTCTGTGAGTAAATTAGCAAGGGGTTAGTTTCTTCCACCACAACTTCTTGCTGAAGAAGACAGATGGAATTAAGAACTTGACATTGACAACAGATATGGAATTAAAAACTTGACATTGACACATTAAAAAAGGTTCCAATTAGGAACTCAATAGGGCTGCAATTACTATAGATTCATACATTGTTAGACCCTGAATGTCCTGAGACAACGTTCTATCTCAGCTAGAAGATGATACCCAAGTGCCTATACGACACCATAAAGACCTTGTTGCTGGCAGCAGCAATGTGGTGTTCTTGCTGTTGTTCCCATTCCTTGCACTCATACAGTTTTCAACTCTGATTTTTTTTTTTTCTTACAATTTTTCTTTTGTGTTCTGTAAATAAGTGATGTCAGCTAACAGACAGAAAAGCAGGTGAGAACAGTGATTAAATGGTCTGATATTACTATAAGTTTTCTGGGACTTACAGCATATGCTGTGTTTTTTTCTGGCCAGAAATGAAGAATGCAGGATAAAATTTTATCAGTAAATGGAATGACTTTCTACTTCACTAAAATTTTACCCTTCTCTTGTTGTTCCTGTCTTGTTTTTAGTTTGAAAGAGCAAGAACAGATTTTGACACAAGTAACAACATGCTCAGCCTGTTCCAATAAACTTTTACTGACTTTATACGTAAAAAAGGACCATAACTACTGTTCTTCCTTATGTAACTTCCTACATGTACAAAGGAGAGGAGTTACTGAAAACGAAAGCCTTGTGTAATGCCTTGTATGAAAAAAGCTTTGACTACTTTCTCAAAAACACAAAACCTCAAAACATCAAAACCCCAATGCTTTATGGTTACTCTCTGGCATTCAGCAGGCCAATGCTCACGCTGTCAAATTGCAGCGCTGTAACATTCATTTTGGGTTTGTCCCAATCTGAAAAATCCAAACAATTTTTGTGGCTTATGAAGGGTTAGATTGCCCTGTTACAATTTTCTTCATTAAGAAAATATATTTCCTTCTAGAACCAAGCATCTCTCAATCTTCTCTTGTGGCCTGTTGAAGAAATTTGCAAATGATACATTTAATTTTCCAAAATATAGAGCCAAAAGACAAAAAGTATATAATGTAGCTGGATTTCAGTGATTAGGTACCAGTAAGATCTGGCAGGAAACAGATCAAAACTTCATGGTCAGAGTAGAGATGCTGCCTAATTTTTGTCTAATATTCTATCAACTAAAGCCTCACCTCGAAGTGTCAATATCAGCTGTGATATGTGAGTGCCTGCAGAACAAGGAATATATCTAACACTCCTTCTTTTGAAATTCCTTCATGGCCCACTAAGGCTGGTCCCTTGCTAGTTTGCTACTTGTGCCTATTTCTACAACCCTTTAGCCCATACATGAAGTCAGGCACTTTAGAGGTAGTATGGGAGTTTTGGGTACTGCAATGTCTACATCTTCTCAGTGTGCAGCCCTCCAGAAATATACTAAATTTCTAAATACTTAGGTGGCTTTAATAATTTTATTCTTCTACTTTTGAGGCTGAAACTTTTATTTTCTCAATACCACCATTTACCTCAACTATATACATGATTAACTGAAGTTTGAAGCAAGTTGGGCTCTCTACAGCAATTCATGTGCTGGCTCAGGGACCTGAGGGCCCCCCTGGGCCTGGCTGTCCCCACCCAGCCCCTGGGGCTCCCCCCACCTGCCCAGAGCCCAGGACCCCATGTCAGCCCTCAGGGCTGTCAGCCCCTGCTCCAGCAATACCATTGCAGAGCCAAGGTGAACTGCAAAACTATTAACAAATAAGCATTTCAACAAGTATTTTTGTGATCTTTTATAACAACCAATACTTAATACATTTCCCCCTCTGTTTTTTACAGTTTTGAACAACACAACTATTAGACTGACACCTCAGCGGCTAACCTTCCTCATATTTGATTATTAGTCTAAACATAAATCAAAGTGCAAAAGGGCATATCATTAAGCAGAAACACCTTGCAGATTTCAAAGAGTTTGATCTTGAATTAGAAATATGTTTTCCTTTGAAAAGATGTACAAACATTTGCATTTTACTAAACTAGACATTTATTCTATATATGTCATTACATTACTTATGCCCTGCCATGACACACTTGCCTCTTGCCATGATTCTAAATAGGAACATAAAAATATCTTTTTATGTACATTGAAAGATATTGTGCACGTGGTACCATTAATTATGTTGCATTCTGCAGCGATATATTCCAAATGAGACAGAGATTTAGCCAGGTAAAACCTGCTTAAATTTGGGCAGCTCTAATGCAATAAGTAATGATGACTCCCTTAGGAACACAGTTTTTAAGAAAAGCAGGAAAGGATACATTAATAATTAGGTTACACAAATTGCTGCTTGCACGTGTTATCCCTGGCACAGTCACACTGCAGAAATCACATGTGCTGCCTTGTGAACCACAGCCCTGCTCACAGCAGTAACACATGGAAGACAGGATGAGAGCTGGCTGGATCTGGCTTTCAACATATCATCTTGTAGCCCAGCCCTCTAAAAACCTCTCAGTTCTCAGTAGGTTATGACACTTTGGAAATATACAGGCAGAACAAGAGATTTAAATGAATATTTAGCATCATCTGAGACAGAATATTGAACATGGCAACAAATCCACTTAATAGAGTAGTTCCCATGCCCTTTATCTCAGATGCATTTACAATTCATGTTACCTCTCCTGACAGGCCATATTTAGCAAAGGATGGATCAGCATGTGTTCCAGCCTTGTTCTGCTACTCTAGGCAAATAATTTCAACAGAATACCTCGGAAACATATCAAGCAGCAATTATTGCATCCTTACAGAACTTTTAAATAGATTATACAGGTCTAAGTGAACTGCAGAAACTTTCCCCTGGCAAGAGGGGAGAAGTAACAAAAGAAAAAAGGTTTACATTCCCAGTGAAAAGAGACAGACCAAAAATCAGACAACCCAAACCTCATTTGGTTTTGGCTCAGGTATTTGAACCTTATGACAAACACGTTGCCTCTCTGACATTCAGTTTGTCTCAGGGACCAAGTAAGGCAGCTGTACCTTTTCCACTAGATATAAATTATAATAATTCTGCTTGGAGAGGTTATTTATGGTGAGAAGATATTTTTAAAAAAATTAAAAACATAGTCAAGAAAAATACATGAAAAGACAGGAATGGTTTAAAAATAAATGCTATAAAAATGCAAACAACTTTCTTTCCAAGGACGTGGCCTTCTACCTAACAGTGCTGTTCTTAATTTAATTTCCTTATCTCAGCAGTGATAGGTAACAATCTTCCCCAGCCTTAAATCTTGGGCTTTTGTAAGGAATGCCTATATGCCAATCTCTCATATTCTTTTGCTCTGCATCTTCTGTGCTTTTACTGAGCACAGTTACCATAGAGATAAAGCCGAAGGCTTTCTGCCCCCACATTCTCTAAGTGAATTGTTGGGGAAGGAGAGCCTTTAATATCTTAGAATCTATGACTTTTTTTTTCCCTCAGTCCATATGCAGCAACAAAAAGGATGAAAAAATCCTTCTTTCCTCCCCATTGAAACACTGACAAAGCTGACACAGACACACCAGAAGCCAACATGTCTTCTTCATTAGAGCTTAACTATCAAAATAAACAGGAAGGCAAAATATATGATAACAGTGACACTTTCTTTTCTTGGAACTGATCTGTGTTTCGTTATGAATGTATTTTCAGTTGTCTTTTTGAAACAGACTGTAGTTTGTTTATACAAACTTTTCATATATACTGCCAAATAATCAGCATGTTACAGTGAAATGTACTCAATAGACAAACATATTGTATGTACCAATTTTTTTAATTTGGAAAGACAACTTTGGTTTACAGATTAAGTTGATTCTTTCTAATGCATAGAAATATGTATATTTAACAACTTTCTATTAAAATAAAATGGTTTATATTTGATTTATTTCTGGTTTGTTCTTTAAAATATTCTAAACATTTTAGCAGATAAAAGCTAAAATGTATATTTTAAAAACTGAAGCAGACCATCTCCATTAAAGATGAGTTGCCTTCAAAGTGTTTTTTGAGAGAAAGCTGTTATAAGATTTCATATATCTTTTCATTAGCTTATAGTTCTAATTCATTTACAAGACTGGTACTGGATAGGGTCAAGGAGGACAGATGGACAGACTTTAAGTGAAGTAAATTAAGAGGATGTCCTTTCTCTTATTATATTCAGAAAGTGACAAGAGCTTTCAGAAAGACTGATAGCTCTAATCATAGGCTTTTGTTCTTTTTTTCTTCTGCAAAACATTGCATAGTTGTTCTCCACCAATATTCCTTAGTTTTTATTTATCTGAATGAGAGACTAAAAGACTATAAGAACTGAAGGTATTTGGGATTTAATTGAGGAAATTGTTCTTAACCTTTCTGTTTTTCAGATTTTGAAATTTCTCGGCCTAAAATGCTGGGATTACAGGTATTAAAATGCAATTATCACATCTGACTTATGAAGGACAGCAGGAAGTGGCTTTGAAGATCATGCAGCTATGCTCAAAGACTGAACAAACTGTGAAGGTAATATCACTAAAGCTTGCTTTGAAGTTTGCAGTACAAGTAATTTGCAATCTCTCATCTGCAGTTTATTAAACTATCTTTGTCCAAACTCTCCCACTGAAAAGCCTCCTGTTAAAGGTAGAGGAAAGTACAAATCAGGATGCAAGTCATTCAAGGAAAACAAAGGAAATGTATTTAGAGGCTGTAGGACTGAACACACATCGGCCTGGTAAATGTTATAATTGCAATTGATTCCAAAAAGCAGTATCTTCCAAGACTAAATAGGAAATGTACTAACATGAACGGGTTTAATTATTTTTTGCTGGGTTTTTTTCAAGTATCTCACTGAATTTAACATGATGATAAAAATAAAAAAGCAAGAACATAGGATAAAAGCCTAAGAGAAGGGTATTGATTCAACCCTCCACCATCGGTAATGAGAAAGGAGATCAATATTAAAGAGTTGGGACTCAATATTAGAGTTTATAACTAATACTGATCTTAACAGCTGTGAAAGCACAAGCATGAGAGGTGACAGCTGGAATTATTAGCCCAGATACTGATTTATTTTTGCCAAGAACTTCTGCCCAAATAGCAAGAGCAGCAGAAGAGACATCAGGGAAGATGGTGTTGTACAAACACACCAGCCTGAGTTACTGAGGCATAAGCATGTGTGCTCCAGTGGAGTTTGCTATAGAAAGGAAGTAATCTCTAGCAGAAATGTGGCAGGAAAAGAGTATGTCAAGTATTACTTCGGGAAGATCGGAGTGAACCCACAGATCTGCTTGAAGCTGATAACTCCTCTACGACAGCTGAAATGTAGTCTCACAAATTGATATAGCTGTCTCCTAGTATAAACACAGTCATACTCATGCAAAGCTTCTGCAAAAATGCTTAAATGAAGTAAGAAATTCCTGAAAAAAAAACCCTCAGAATAATTGTGTCAAAAGGACATAAAAATATATGAGGCTATAATTTTCAGCTAGACATTACATGCCACATAAATTGATTTCTGTAACTTCAGCAGACATTTCAGCACGGAACTTAGTTTCTTAACTCACTTAAATACGTGATTTACGTGAAGTCTCCTTCTTCAGTTACTTTTACTCTCATTAAGACACGTGTGAGTACCTTGTTCTTTACTGGAACCATTTTTCCCTTTTAAACACAGACAATATTGTAAACTTGAATATGTTCAGTGCTGAAGCAATCCCAGATTCCGCTGAGGTTACAAAAATTGTGATTATTAAAATGTGCATCTATTTCTATAGAACAGAATAGAATAAAACTGTTTCAGTTGGAAGGGACCTACAATGATCATCTACTGCTCATCAACTGTCTGAGCAATTCAGGCCTGACCAAAAGTTAAACCATGTTATTAATGGCATTTCCTAAATGCTTCTTAAATGCTGACAGGTTTGGGGCATCAACCACCTCTCTAGGAATCCTGTTCTGGTATTTGACCACCTTCTCGGCAAAGAAACACTTCCTAATGTCCAATCTAAGCCTCTCCTGATGCAGCTTTTAGCCACTCCCATAGGATACCATATATGAGAGACCTAAAGAGTATGATTTGGGCTCTGGAGTATTTTTCTGAGATATCATTTTTATATTACAACTATTACATATTGTAAAACCCAACAAACTGTGAACATGTGAACTGTGAACACTAGTTGTAAAGACGTGTCACATGGGACAAAAGCTGCAGGCAATGTGCTGATGGCACTACATGTGAAATAAAACTATGTCAGGCTAAGAGCAGCATGACTGAAGTGTTTTGGTGAGTCAGTGTCTGATTATTGAAATAAAATGTAGGTGTAGGAAAACATGATTTTCTCTGAACAAGGACGTGACATGCTTAAGACCACAAGTGTGTACATGACATTATTACTTCTATCATTAATAAATGTTGTTTTGATGTATTCAGATCAAAATTAGTTAGATATTCAAAACTAAGCTGAACTTTGTTGTTTGAGACACAGATGACAAAGTATCTTTGTACAAGCCTTTATATTTAATACTATAGGATTCATTCACTTTGGAGGAGAGCTGTGTGTTTTATAAGAAACTATAAAAAGTTATAATGTGGATTTTTTAAAAAGCTAACATGCAATTTAAAGAACCCTAGAAAGCTAGAGTATTTTTTTCGCGAAGTAGGTGAAATGTTACCTCATTAAAAATTAAAAGCATGCTATCTTATTCAGTCTATCTTGTAACACCTTTACAATTTAGGCCTTGTTATATTTACATAAAATAAATGCCAGACTAGGTCATGAAAGAAAATGTATGTGAGACATACTGGTAATACAGAACTTAAGCTTGGCCATAGTAATTTTGTACAGAAACCAGTATGTTACATTTGAAACAAAGACAGTAATAGCAGTCTAGGCCCTTGATGAAGAAAAAAAAAGCAGGAATTCATGCACTTCATTTTTTAATTTCATCTCCATGCCTTGGGTGATAATATAGGCTGTGAATGGGAAATCTTGAGACTGCATAGTAGAGAAAGAAAATACTCCAAAGTCCCCAACCTAGTTCTTAACATAGGGACAGATATTTGTGCATGGTAATTCATCTTGAGAGCAGATCCAAATCAGACAGAAACATTCTTCTAAGAAACCAGGCAGTGATTAAAGAAAGCTAAAAGGGAAGTAAAACCCTGCAGCTTTTTGACTATTGAGGTTCAAACCACTGAAACTAACTGGAACTAACTCTAAACCTCAATCCAATTGACAGAATCTGACGTGCAAAAATCCAGCCTACTTGTGACAGCTGGCCTGCTGCCAAAATCTCACTCCTCACAGATTATTCACTTCTGCCCAGGACAATTATATTTTCTCTGCTGGAAACTAAGGATAACACAATTCTGATATAACAGTAGGATCGTTACAGGACACAATAAAATATGTGGTTTTGTCATAATAAAAAGCAACAAAGTAAGAACATCTTTACCCAAAATGTTTTATTAATATAGTTATCAGAGGGGAAACCTCAGGTAATACACAGAATTACATTATTTTTTATGGTGTTAGTTTATGTTGTTAAAGACTAATCACCATAAGCACAGAGGAGAGGAGAAACAATGACAGATGGGTGAACCCCCAAAACTTAATCAGAACAAATATAATCTTGACTTGACACCCCTCAGAGCCATTAGAAGATGACGATGAAGGCACTGTCTGGGTGTGAAATCTATTGAGATGGGCCACCCCGAGAAGCTCTCTCAGGCTGAGGTGTATTACTGGCCACAGGGCATGAGATTCATTAGGGGATGCCTAGTGAAAAGCAGTTTGGGAATGTGGGAGATTTGTAATATTAGGAAGCTTTTCTGAGAAGGACCAAAGGCAAGGAGAAGGAAGGACCAAAGTGGATTGGAGAGGAACTAGCATGGATAATAGAGTAAGAAGAGGATGAAAGGGGAAATGGGAATACATGCTCAGACTCATTGCACGGTCCTGGGGACAGGGAGCTGCAGCAGCCTCACCTCTACTGGGCTTCTGGATTCAGCAATTCATAATGTGTGTAGCTATCAGACTGAGCAATTCTTAATGCATGTTAAGAGAGCCATTCCTGAACTGATTTCCATTCCCTTTTAGTTACTTCAGGCTGAGCTTACTAGAGAAAGACCAGAAAATCAGACAGTTTTGTAATTTTCTCATTAACTATTGACTAAGTTCCAGCAATGTTTTGTAACTTTTAAAGAGCTACAGATTTTTTGATGAGTAGTTTCAAGACAGTTAATAAACCACTTAGAAAAGTTACTAGAGGAGATAGAGTCCCATCCTTTGGATTTATTGAAAACTGCAACAGTGCTGGCTGATTTAATGAAAACCATCTCTATTCTGTAACATCCATGAGGAATGACACACAGAAATGAGTGACTGTATCAGTGAAGATAGTAACAAAAAGTCATTTTTCTAGATGCTAAATGTAAAAAGAAAATCAAAACTGGAAAATCTGCATAAAACCAAACTAAATGATTGAAACACATAACTAGATAAAACAGCTGTCAAATGATACACACTTTCACCTTTCTCCTCAGCAGCAGCTGGAGACTGATCTTCCTGTGACGTCAGTGTCTCTTCCATTTCTTCTCTGTAAATAAAAGTTTATTTATCTTAAGACCTTTACAAATATTACCAAAGCAAGTTGCAGACACATCAAATGCAAAGATGTGGAAATATATTTTGGGTTGTAAAAAATAAAAATCATATCTATTTTATTATCTAAAATGTTATTGTCTCATTGTGTTAAAAGGTTGAACTAATGAAAGGCTAATGAAAAAGCATTTAGAAAGAGATTTTTCTGCCACCACATGTACTGATATAAATGTAATATTCCTCAAAATAACAGATATTGGATTATTTCCTATATATCATAACTAGTCTTAGCGTACTGCTTTAGTTAATCTGTATGATAAATGCACTGATAGCTTTAACACAAGAGAGGGTAGAATTTTCTTGTGCTCATTTTATACATTCAGATATTCTGAAAATTTTACCCTGCATCATCTTCTTTCTTTTCTAATGCTTCATCTGTTGGTTTTTCCAAAATCTTGGAATTATTTTCATTCCCACTTGCTAGGTATGCTCTGCGTAGTATACAGGCTCCTGCAGTACAATTACATGACAGTATTGACTTTAATGCATGTGTATAAAACTAAAGTTATTGGGTTAGGAATACCATTTAATTAATTATTGACAACTTTTTTAAAGTCAACAAAAAGCATATATACCACTGAAATGTTATTATACTGTTGACTTCTACAGTTTTAGAGCTTTTTTTTTCTATTTAAAGCACATAAAAAACTGAATCTGGGATATTGGAAGGTTATGAAGGCTATAAAGGGAGACAGAACTGAAAGGATTTATCTTATACTTTCATATATCATGTGTTACTCTGACATTTATTTTATTTGCAAGTGTACAAAGAAAGCTATGAAGAAACAAATGAAAAACATTAAAATAAAAATATAAATAATGTGCATACCTCTACTACTACAGCTGGTTGACAGAAATGAAGAATATGCTGTTCCTACCACGAACTCTACTGATTTATTTATTTTGACAAATAGATTTATATATGGCTGTGTGTCTGTAACCCATTTTCATCAGTAGATTTATGAGAGTTTAGACTAGGTCAGGGAACAGCTTACAAAGTAATGACTCAAATGCTGTGAAAATGTAAACTTCGCAACTACATGATTATTTAAATGACAGAAATGAGTAGGAATCAAGTAAAGAGTCAACACAATTGTGCAAATAAAAAGAATAAAGTGAAACAAAATAGATAAATTCAAGGAAATGTATCCATAAGCAAAAAGCTACATTTTTTAGCCAAAGTTTTATACTACCAGGAGTATAAAATAGGTTGTTCAGATTAGAGCAAGTAATTGAGAGCCAGGTTTCAAGAACTAGTGGAAATGGCAGAGAGGTGTATATTGCAGAAAGGAAGCACATAATTGGAAGGCTCTAGAGAGGCCTCAATTTGAAAGCCTCGGCTACGAATTCCCAAATTCTTCCCTTCACAAAATAAATAAAAAAAAAGGAGCAGTTATTGACCAGTTTTCAACACGGCTATCATGAAGAATTATCTTTGTCCAAAATGTCTTATCTAGATTAAAGCCTTTCAGGATGACGAGACAACCTTTTCTTCTATCCAATTAATTCACTAATTTGTTAAATTCTGAGAAGTGAAGAGAAATTTAATATAATTCTGAAAGCATCTCTCCCACCTCAGTGCTCTCCCTGCAGTACAGGCTAGAGGTAGACTCCTGATGTTTGTTATTTAGTACACAGTACTGACATTTCATTACCATATGCCAACTACATGAAGAAGATGCTTCTTGTGGTTTTATGAAAGGACAATGCACTGTGTCCCAGAAACTAGCTTCATCAACATTTCAATAAGCTTGGAATGTCTGGGAAGCAAAGATGAGGCATGGAAATGCAATTTGCCCCTAGGTTCTTTCCAAAAGTGTCTGATTGAATGGCAGATTCTGCAAATACTATTTTCTGACAAACACCGGATCTAGAACTTTCTCATAGAAATGTTCAGCTGGTGTTTAACTGTGTATGAGCTCCGGCCACACTGAAACACTTTCAGTCACAAAATTTCACAAAGCTGTGTGACTAAGTAGTTTGGGTACTATACCTGAGTTGTGAGGATGATTTGCTGATCAGGTGACATACTTCTGAAAAGCTTTTTTTTTTTAATAAGAAATCTGTTTTGAGTTAACTGTGTAACCTTGATTTTCTCAGGCTGATTTTTATATTCAGAGACAAAGGTTTGAAAAGTTCTCTGGACTGATTCCAGCGCTGGGCATCTACTGAGCTTTCTTGAACTATATATGAATAGACCCATCATGCCTTTCTTGAATGGAAGTTTCTGCCACTGAAAGACCTTTTGATAGGACTGGGTTGAACAGGTAATGATCAAACATTGCCAAAGGTTAATTAAACTTGTGGTGTGGTATGAATCAAGCAGACATAATCCATGAAGATATGATTTGACAGAAAAACTTTTAACACTATATGAATCTGCTCAGTTATTCATGCCTGGCGCCAACTTTCCTTCCAGCTTGAAAGAATAAAGTAAAAATCCGTCACTCTGAATTCATGGGAACGAAGCTACTGTATCAGTCAGGGCAGAAGTTACTATTTTTTTTTATCCCAGAATGGAGAACAGGATACACCTGTATAAAAGTATTTCTCCCCTTGCCTTTTCTCTCAATCTGAGAAATTTCATACCTCTAACCTGATTTTGCAAATGGGAAAACCAAGGCAGAGAAATTTGAATGAAAGCCACATCACAGGGTGGTGGCCAGCCAGTCAGAGAATGCAAAAATCTGAAGCTACAAGAGTCCACTGGTATTTACTGCTGGCTGTAAATAGGAGAAAAGTGAAAACTGATTAAGAATAGGAGGAATTTTTTTTACTGTTATAGCAAAGCATTCTTGTTTTCAATTCTGTGTAATTCCCTTACTCCAGATTGTAAGAAATTGTGGTACTCTTGTTGATTCACTGGATTATTCCTTTTCTAGACCCTTGAAGCTTTATAAATGGGACATAACTACTAGTTTTTCTCATAAGTATGTTTTATATACAGATACCAACACAGAAAAAAGAAAGAAAATATTAAGTTGCATTAGGGTGCATTTACTAACCATCTTTTTCTGTATCCTTCAGACAGACGACAGTGTCAGGTAGAAGTCCTTTCTCTGATAAAGCTGACCAGTGCTCTGCTGACAGAGGGTAGTTATCCACTACCCACCCTCCTCTTTCTGAAGCACCAGGAAACCTGTCTTTGTTCGTCTTCATAAGCTGGTATAAAGTGTCACATTCAAGAATTAAAAAAGACTTAAATCAGCTGTACAAAAAAGACTGCACAATACAAAATGACTTTCTAAATGTTATGATTTTTCCTTATTTTCATTTCAGTTCAATAAAAATACATCTATAACTTTATATGTCTAAATTAAATTAAAAGCATTTTAAACTTAAAGAGACTAATGTTACAGTGATTTTTTAAGCTTGCCTATAAAGAATTTACACTCCAGTTTCAATAGTTACATACCACTGAAAAAATTTAAAACAATTCAAGATTCTTGGCTATGCCTTCATAAACAATTCTTTTCAAACTCTTACATCAGGTGTTGACCTCTTTAATAGTGACTAAGAATATAAGAATAGATCAAGCATACAATCATCCCTCAGCTAATTCTCCCAGCCTTTAACAATTTGTAGCTCAGGTAATTTGCAAGACAGAAATAATGTCTGTATGTGTGTGAATATATATATATATTTATTATACATAGCGGACTATAACATAGTCCTCAATAGATTTGTCTTTCATGAACTTCCTCAGTTTCTCCTCAGTCCTATGTAAGCTTTCAGGCTATGTTATTTAAACTAAACTGACGTCTCAAATGGAAAAATTTGGAACATATATGGCTAATGTATAAACTGTTACAAGTTGCTCTTGGGAAAAAAGTACTTTGCTACATAGTAATACTTGTAGTCTCACCTCTGCAATAGCTCCCTCCAGTACTTCAGCATATATTTGAGGTGACATTGTAACTTCAGAGACTGATGCACTTTTCATGGCTTCCTCTACCATGGCTTGAACTTCTGGGTGGTCAGCAGTTATCTCCGGTATTCCTAACCATACAGATTTTTAAATCACTTCACATAGAAATTAGTGGGAATTACATAAAGGATTAAATCATAACTCCAGTACAGCAGTCATTTCAAGCAATACTACACAATTGCACTGACAAAGAAACAAACACCAGTTCTGAATGCAGATCTAAAGAGTGTTTCATAAACGTAAGTTGTAAGATCTTGGTTTGCTCTCTCAGTATAAAACTCAACCTTTTTAACTCTACAGTATTTTCTACCTGTAAGTGAAATATTGTTTCAGTATGAACAGAATGACATTTCTGTACTAGAACAATCAGGCACTTGCAGCACACAAGAATTTCCTTTGATTTGATTTGATTTCTCTTTGATTCCTAAATCAAAAGTTGACCACAGTAATTTTTAAATCAATACAAATCTTAGATCAAGGCAGTGTACTTTAAACAATCAGGAAGCCTGCATTCCCTGTGATGCGCAAAACATTCATACTGGATCCACATTTTGTTATTAATTACTGGCACAACAGCAGTAATTAAAAGTTTTTAAGGAACACTCACAGTTAACATGTTAATTTGATAAGATTTCGTGAAGAACTGTTTTAGCCAACTGCAGTATCTACTATGAGTATAGTTTAGAAAAAATGCTGTATTTACTTTCTGTAATTATGTCAAGATTTTTCAAAGTTTGTATTGATACTTTTTACATGCACAAATGTACACATTTATCAGGTTATTTTTGCCAAGTTGCAAGGTCCCTAGAAAAGGGGCAGCATCTTAATAATTTCCATTCTGCAAAAAAACTCAACGCAGCCCAAACCTAAACATCTCCTTATCTATTAAAAAATTCTGAAACAATCTTATGCTACAAAAAGATATGTAAGGGAAAATACATCCTCTGTTTGTACTTCAGTTTTGCAATAAAATTGTTTGAGCTCTCCAAAGTTTTTAATTAGGATTAATTTCTCATTAATCCTAATAGGATTTCACATCTCTGTCCTCAAGAGCATTTACATAGCCAGGAATCTGGAATGTAACATTGTTTAACTGTTTCAATTTTGGTGTCATAGCTCATTGTTATTCTTACTACAATGCCAATGATTTTTTATCACTGTCAGCACCTGTTTTGCAGCACTAGAGGAATATATTGACCTCTTACTAGATGTATCTACCCATGAGAAAGTCAAACACGATTTCTTGCCTAGAGGAATAAGGCAAAATGGCCTGATTGACCACTGGAACCATAACTAGAGCTAACTATAAAAAGGCAATTCTAATTCAACAGAGTATTTTCATTTCAAAAGAAATTATTTTGAAAAGCCTCCACTAAACTTCCTTGGAAAAAATCACAAACTTTTTTTAAAAGATACTGAAACAACATATTATTTTCACCTTTTCAAAATATTTATTGACTTCATTAAGCTGCAGAAACCTAGGCAGCTTAAGAAGTCTAAATGTGACCAGAGCTGGAACAACTTATAAATGTGCCATCTGTGGCAGCATACTTGGAAGGCTGCTCCAAAGTGAAAAATCTGTAGATTGTGGATTCACATCAGTCCAGCTGACAAGCTGCTTTCTTGAGGAGTATTTCATTTTTGCAGAGATTTAACTTGTCAGAAAGTCATTAAAATTGAATGTTTTCAACCAGTATCAGTCAGAACCAATTTCTTCTTTCAGCTCAGAGTTCAGAAAACTCTTTTACATGGCCCTCAAATTCATATATGAAAAAAATACTGACTTTTACTAAGCTATTCCCTTCACTGACATGTTCTTTTAGTTCATATTTAATGCACAGCAATCATAACAACTTTGCAACTTTTTCTAAGTCAAAGTGACAGCAACTGCTTCAGTTAAATAATGTAAAGCAAATAAGACAGCTTCGAAGACCACGGAACAGTTTATTCACCTGATTCTTCTGATTGTTCCTCTGATTCCAATCTATTTCTCACTGCTGCTATAGCCTTTTCTACTGCATCCTTTTGCAATTCCTCAGTGTTTGTTTCTCTTGATTCTTTATATTGTTGAATGAGTTTGTCCATATCAAGAACCTAGTGAAATGATTTGAAAAAATACAAATATCACAGAAGACAAATATAGCATCTGATCCAACTTCTATAAAATGAAATTATTTTGGAAAAGCTCTGCAAATTTCAGAAAAATTTACATATAATTCAAGTGCAGGGTTGGGTTTTTTTCAAAAATGAAATTATTTAAAATTTGCGTTTATACTTAATTATCTCAGATACAAAAGTTATTCATAATATTCTAATGCTAAGACAAATAACTGCAATGTAAGAGGGTAAATGAAAGTATTTTTGATCCGTAGCTACTTTTATAAAAATGGATTTCACTAAAATCCTATGTTTCCTCTGTAATCCTTGTATTTGTAATGAGAATCTTATAACACGACAAGAATGTGCTTAGCTGATTCCCAAGCCCGAGCTAAAACTCTGCTACCTAAGACATTTATGAACCTACCTCTCCTCTATAATTGTGTGCAATTACATTACTAATAGTTGTTCTTCCAGAGAATGGAGGACCAAATACGAATACTTTACAAGGAGAAACTGGCATTGGAGGTAAGAGGTAAGGCCGTGGATTCAACATAAATTTTTTCAATGCCTCTTGGGATGACAGGACGTACATTTTACCTAGAAAACTTAAAACAGAAGAGAAGCTAACAGATATAGACAGTTATCTCATAAAATAGGTATGAAAATTAAGAGTGTCAAATTCCACTAACCTGACAGCAAACTCTGGGTTTCCCATTACAATGTCCCCTTCCTTTAGAGCCACGGGACACACTTGTCCCCACCTGCTCCTACGCCATCGGTATCTGGGTGCCATCAGCTTGTAAGATGAAAGAGCCCGGAAAAGTTCATCCTGTTCATTAAAATAGCAATAACTGCAAGTGTAATTTTTGTCTGAAGCTATGTATGCCGTTTTATTGGACTTTTTCGAAACCTTTTGATGGAAAATAAGCAAACTTAAAAAGAAAACCACATCATGTTTTTTAGAACATTTAAAAAAAAAATTATGTATTTCAGAACTGTAGGACAGTTTTAAAGATAAATCACTTCATTTTTCAGGTTTATTTAAAAGAAATAGTACTTAAAATAGTTCCTGTAGGCTTTATGTAAACTTTCAGAAGTTTAAAATGATTGAAGACAACAGAAAATGGCTAAGATTTCTCCTAAAGGGTATGAAAAAAGGACCATGATCTGTGTCAGGGAATAGCAACGTTAAAATATCTATTTTAGGCATGCAGAAATATCATATGATAGGAATAAGTTTAACAGCCTTTTTACAGAACGCGAATAGCGAGTGAATCTTAAAGTCATGGTGACTCTAAATTCAGAATAGTATAGACAAGTGCTGGCTGTGAAGAACTGCAGAAGAGCTTTCAGAACTTACAAAGCCAGGCATTAAAATAGCACTTTTACACAGAAAGTTATGAATTTTCACTGACTGTCACTACTCAGAAATAGATCCCTCTGTGAAAACATTTTGTCAATGCCCAAGAGCAGTCAGAAAACCAACCTGAATGTTGGGAATGTTGAGCAAGGAGAGAATAGACGATAAAGGTTTATGTTTTAATTGTTTAAATATTGCCCTTGTCTTTACTGCAATGGGCCTCCTGCTGCCCTAATCTCAGAAAGTACACAGTAAAATTGGATAAGTTTCAGAAAAAGGTAATATAACTGATCAATCCCACAAAAAGATTGTCATGTAAGGAGGAACAAAATTATCAGACTGGAATTCTTCAGTATAGCTATGTAAGAGCTGGACAGAAATCTGAAATTATGAGTTATTAGAGGGTAGATGTAGAGAACCAACCTATCCACTGACTTCTGCATATAAACTAGAGGACACTGAGCTAAAAGGCTGCAGGTTCAAGACAAAGGGAAGCAATTCCGTACATAATGTCCAGTTAAGATGCAGAACTCTTTGCCCTGAATACTGTGGTTACTACAAGCTTATACACTAACTAAAACAGACACACAAACTAACTAACTAATAAATACAGATGGCCTCTGACACAGAAAGTCTTTCTCTTGTGAATTTGTTAAGAACTGAGAAAACAGAAAAGTTAAGGGAGGGGTATTTCTCTGGAAATGTGGGGTCTCCCCATCACAGGTCCGTTCATATATTCAAAGTTTTGTTTAAGAAATAGGAAAGATGATTGTTACTAAATACGGGTGACAATATTCACGCAAAGGCTTCTGGTTTTCAGTTTTATTTGGAAGGGACACAAATTAAAATTGTCATGATCCAGCAAAATTCAGCACTAACTTGTCATGTTTCTAATTAATTACAGGAAAATAGAACAAATGTGATCTCAGGCAGAATGTTGCTGTATTTGGATTCGCATGGTGTTTCTTATTCAGGAAAAGAGTAGACTGGGCTAAGAGTCACTTGCTGAGATTGTTATCCTTTGGCTAAAGTTTCTTTATTTCCTTGGAAGGAATAATTTTTCTTCTATTGCTAAAACAAACATTTTGTTCAAAGTTTTATTATAACCATTACCCTTTCTTTCGGAAATGAGAGATTTTTTTATTTCCTACTTTTTAAGTGGATTTCAGTCCCAGAATTACCTTAAATTCTCATTTCTGAATGGCCAATGCTTACAAAATGCCCTTACTGCATGGTAAAACAAACTGGTTGTTGTGAAACAAAGATGCTATAATATAAGCTTACAGCAGAAAAGAAATATAATTCTAGTTATTACGGTCGATCACACTCCAGAAAAGCACACTTACATTTTGCTTTCCCTCCAGCGTTTCTTCTTCTTGTTCACTTTGAAGTCTGATTATAGGAGCTGCATTTTGAATGTCCATAGACTGAAGTCGGCCTACCACTGCCTGAAGAGAAAGTAAGTCTTGATTTAGTACCAATCAAAACTGCTTTTGTCATCTGAAGGGCCCCTAAAGTATATTTAAAACTGTAACTTATTATTTATATAATGGCTACGTAAACACTAAGGCCCAGTTTCTAGCTCAGACTCATGCCACTTATTGAGCTGGGTTTTAACAAGCTATTTGGTAGATCCAGTCAGTGCAAAATGCCAAATCACAGCCCTTGTATCTCCTCTTTATGCTGTGAATCCCAAGCCTACTAAAGGACAAGACTCTGAAGGTTACCCCAGGGCAGTGCAAGTACTCAGGTGAACCCCAATCTGAAAAAGAGGCAAATTTTTTTGGGAAATCAGATTATGCAAATTCAGAAGCAATATAACTTTGGGTAGTTTATTTTGAAAGGTATTTAAACCAAATGTCTTCCAATCAGAATCAGATGATATTAAGTTTATTTGAAGTATTTCCTGAATGTAATCTTGATTGAATGCAAGTATTCTTGAAGTGAAAAAGCAAATTCTGTCATATTTGGGCTAGTTTTATAATAGGTCTTTGCCTTACTTGTACGTAAAATGGTTGGAATCATAACATAACTTCATTGCATTTGCTATAAATTTTGTGTTGTAATGTTCACAAACAGATCATAAATGAGGAAATTGTGTGCTCTAATGCTGCAAAATTACTGCAGTTTTTTTCCCATAGGACCACTCTTAGTAGTAGAGTTAAGCATACACTGAAATAATTAACTTACAGAATTATAATAATACAATTTATTTCAAACAGAGAAGAAAATGCAGGAGAAGCTCACTTCCTATCTTGTCAAAGACAATCTCCCACTTCATTTTCAACCCCATATTCTAGGTTCTGATTTGAAGCAACTTTTAGTGGTGAGGCAGAGGATAAGATTATTTATCTTCAAAATTTAGCATTGTAAAATTTACCACAGTACGTTTTTTAACAGGGAGAACAAGTTGCTCTGTTTGTTACAAGCTAAAAATCTAGACACAAGCACTCAGCAGAATTCTTACAAGAATCAAGGGTCCTCTATTACATTGCAAAACTATAAAAAATAAGAAAAATTATATTCCATTATATAATATATATATTATTTTACACACAAACATCAAATAAACCAGTTCGTAAATACATCATACTGAAAATGTATTAATTTCTCATTATATTTTACATTAATACAGATCAAAAAAAGCACTGAAACTAGATGGACATAATACAAAAGTTTGTAGCCTGCCTGAAAATATTCTCATGTAACATATATGTAAGCCTGGGGGCAGAGCAGGGAATCTTACAACTAATAGAAGAAGGAAAGTATATATTTCAAAAGTAATGTTTTCTAATAGTACATGAATGCGTTTTTAACACAACTTAAAATTTTGCCAACAGGAAAACAATCCACAGAATTGATAACTTATTTCCTAGTGGAGGTTAACTTAGTTGGTGCATGGTTTACTTACCTCAAAGACACGATCTGGTTGCTGATTTCCATCCACTTCAATAAGATATCGACAATCCTGGTCAGTCAACAATTCCTGTTTAAGAACAAAGACACACCTGTCAATTGAGCATAGTTAACCAGATAATGACACTGAAACTGATTCTGTTCCTATACGTATCAAAGGTTGGACTCCTGGAGACTTCAGCAAAATCAAAATTCATTGTACTAATGGGTTATAAAACCTTCTGGAGATTAACTTTCATTTGATGACAGATAAATATTGAGATAATTCCAAAACTCGGGTTACAATGGGTTCAGAAGATAGCTTAGATGTCTTAGCTCAAATGAAAGAGAGCTAAAAAATATCAAGATACAGTAGCATTTTGTGTATTAATTCAACTTTTAATTATCTAACTACCTTAATTCTTTGCTGGAAAATGATGACAATCTCAATTAATAAATTTCCTGGAAATGCCAGTCATGAAACTAATGTTTTAATTTTGGTCCTGAATCTCAATTCCTTTAAAATTTGGACTATATATTTTATTTTTCTTAATTTAAATTTTCACACTAGCAAATAAGGTCTTAGACTAAAATAAACATCCCATGTCAGTTGTTAACGCCTCCCTCTGAGGACTGAGAACACTCACTCCATGCCTGACAAATGCTGGTCTAACCTCAGCCCTAAAAATGCCTATTGAAGGTGACTTTACGACTTTGCAGGTAATCTGTTCCAGTTCTTCACTACATTTATGGTCAGAGCTCATTTCCTGGCTCATTTCATCCAGTCTGTCTTCTATACTGTAAATTAAATCATCTGCCCTATCTTTGGTAGGAATAGATAATAACTAATTAATTCTTTCTAATACTCTTCTTAAGAGAGGATAATAGTTTGTATTTCTTCTATATACAATGGTCTTACAGTCTTATTAGCCCATCCACAGTATCTGAGTTTAAACAATAGCATCTCATTTATTGACTCAGCTTTAACTAACTAAATCCCCACGGACTACAGCTTGTCTGAAGTACTGAGGTCTAGTCAATTATTTCGCATGCTGTAGTTGTTCATTAGCTTTCTTTCCTCATTGCAGTATTTCACATTTGTTTCAGGTCAATTTAATCCCAACAATTTATCAAGAAATCAAAGTGTGCTCTCCAAAGTTCGTTCTACCTATCTCTGTGTCAGTGCAAACTGCACACCTTACAAGCTTTTTGTTTCAATTTCAATTTCATCATCTCAAACTCTACCTGGGCCAATGTGTTCTTTTAATGTATTAGTGGACCACTAAGCATCTTCACCAATACATTCATCACCAGTGAACCCTAAGTGAACCCCACCAACTAGTGGAATGTGTTGAAACTGTTGAAATTTGGGGTACATCCTAAAGTAATTTAATCTAAACAACTTTCCATTAGCTCACTTATAAGAAATCCATGTGAGATTGTGATAAAGACACCATATTTTCTGTTTTCCCCTTCACAGCAGTAACAAGTTAGTTACTCTAGCAAAGACCATTATACCACTTCTACACAATTTTATCTATAGTTTTAACTAATCCATAGGGAAATTGAAAGGCATACACAGCAATTGTCAAGTGGGCATCAAACATGAGGATTTTGCAGTTGCTTGTACCAAGAGATTAAAAAAAAAAAAAAGAAAAGAAAAAGAAAAAACAAAAAGAACACACTACTTCTTTGGACTTCTGGCTTTTTTTATTTTTGGGGGTGGGGTTGGGAAGGAGGGGAAGAGACACACAGTAAATCCACTTTCCTGAACACAGCAGGGAAAGAAAATGTAATAGCTGCAGAAATTAAATAAGTGGTAAAAAAAACTAATGGGCTAATTACTGTGTATATAAATCTGCAGGCAATGAAGCACGTGAGGAAGGGAATCTACTGGAGTGGAAGACAATAGATGCAGATTACTTATGGGATTGCATTCTGGAATGGACTCTGGTAATGGTGATGAAACAATGGTGTCTTCAAATATTTCACTTACTAGATTTAGAAAGCATCTGTGGTGGCAGGTATGGTTTCATTTTTAAAAGTCAAAGTGGATTACTTTATCGTGACTCCAGAGTAGAAACAACACCTATAGATGACAACTTTGTATCACTGATTTCAGAATAAATTTCAGAATTTGGGGATATGCTGTAGCACGACCACCTCAATACAACAAATCTCAAATGAAAAAAACAACAAAAACAGTGCAAGATATTTTAAAAATCTTTTGTTATGCATAATCATATTACTCTGCTTTTTCTTACTTCTATAGGAGGAAGCATTATATCCTTGTATATTCCAATTCTTTTCTCTGCATTTTCAAGAAAATCTTCAGGCCTCTGCACTAATTGAAAATATTCTAATTTCTTACGTGGACCTCTTGCAGTCTGCAAAACAAAATTTCAAGACACAGAAATAAAGTATTAAAATAATTATTGTCTTCACTCAATTTTAAATAAAGTAGCTTTTGAGAGTATTGCAATGAGTATTAGTCCAGCAATTGCTGACCATGATCCTATCCTGATGAAGTGTAGTTTCTGTGAATTGAAAGCAATGTGCCTAGAACTTGCATTGATAACTCACTGGCCTCTATTATAAAAACTTGACCTGAATTCAAAATTAATACCTTCATAAAAAAAAAAAAAATCCATTTGTAGTAGTGTAACACCAAAACCAGAAAACAAGTTAGTGTCCTGCAAATATTAGTAAAAAGTTGCTACGATAAACAAAAATTACGAACTCTTTTATTTGCCTAGATCAAGAAATAGGCCATGTAGAGCCACTCTTCTCCTCCTGATACACACATTTAACTTATGGAAAGAAACAGACCAGTGACTTTTGAGTTAAAGACTGAATCCAGATTAAGCTACACAACGATCAACATTTGCTGTCATTTAACCCTACCGTTCAAGTGTTACCCTACATCTCTTAAAGTAGGACAGAAACGGAACTAAGATTAAATTTGAGCAAAATAAATTCATAACATATTATGGCGATATTTTAAAAGATCAGAATTTTTTCTGTTTTCTCTAAAGTACATTGTAATAATTTGCACTGTTTAGAAATCAGCAATATTTACCTCTTCTTCTCCTTCTTCTTCTTCTTCTTCTTCTTCCTGCTCTTCATCTTCTTCATCCTCTTCTTCATCCTGATCTTTCTCCTTCTTACGCTTGTCAGTAACTTTAGGATCCCACTGGCTCCTCTGATATATCTCCCCTGAATCAGGGTTTTGCCTTTGTCCTGATATTCTTTGGCATAACTCATAATCTGGACACTATTAAAGGAAAAATTAAAAGGCAATCATGTTTATTGTACTGCTACACCATCTTTTTCTTGGAGGCACAAAATTTCTCTAAATTTGTCTACTAATAACAGTATTTCATTATTGCCACTGTTATCTGGAATCTCCCTTCTTCCTTTCTTTTTGATCTACTGAAAATAGTTAAAATTCTGACATATCTGTGAAAACAGCTCCAATCCACTGAAATCAAAGGCAAAGTTATTTCTTTGACTTTGAGGCAAGGATTTTTAACGTACATTTAGTCTCAATCCTTTTCCCGGAGGAGATGATGTTACTACATGAAGTCAAGAATTTCATTTTTCTTTCTAGTGTAGTTAGTATCACTCTTCTATTTGTATTGTTGCACATGAATCTATACAACACATATTCTCAACAACAGGGATTTCTCACTACCTAGCATTAAAACGAAGACTGACTCTCTGAAAAAATCAAAACTGCCTGAAAAGCAGCACAAAAATATGTTTCTTTGATGTTTTAGGATCTTTCTGAGACCACAGAAAAAAGGTTTGAAGTAGGCATTCACCAATTTCCATTATGCATGTTCAAGCAAATTAAGTCTTAGAAGTATGGGATTAAAACAAACACTGAGTTAAATATGCAAAGTGATAGAGTAGGTCCATACCCTGAGGCTTAGCATCTGACAAAACACATAGATATGCCAACTAAAATCAAAATCCCAATGAGAATGGAGCACACCACCAGAGGCTGACTATTCAGAGCTGTCTCAGCAGCTCATTCTGCACATTCAAAGTAGAAGACAAAAATAATCTAGTTGATTATAAATAAAACCTTGCTGGAGGAGAAGCCTGAAAGCATGTTCATGACTATACATACAGTTATTTTGTCCGCATGGAGTCTGGCACAGTTCGGTGAAGGCCAACTAGAATTCTCCCCAGTGAACAGCTGGGCACAATCTGGAGAATGGCACAGGCCTCGGGCCTTTCCCTGTGGGCAGTTTGGGCACTGCCACCCCATTCTGACTAACTAGACAGCCCAGCAGTGTTTGGCCAAAGCAGCTGGCATGATGTCTGATGAGTCCCTCTTGCCTTGTTTAGTTTACTAATGTGGACGTAGCAAGCAAGTCTGTTCTTTTAAGTTACATTGAGGAAGTCCTCTAAATCACACACTAACAATGATTTATGTTTCTCTGGTTATATCAGAGTCACTTTTGTAGAATATCTGGTATGTCGCATCACTGGTTATGAAGAAATCGAGATTTGTAAACAAGATGAATTAATAATGAAGCAGTTTTACAATTAGTGACTGAAAAAATAAAACTTTCTAACTTCCGTATGTGAGAAGTTTCTTCCTGCATTACACAAGTGGCAGATGCACATGTGTCCAAAATCTCATGATAACCACACAATTCAAAGTTTGCTTTTCTTGAAAACCTGTATCTTCTAATTGGTAGAGTTGCAAAGACTGTAGCTGCTGCTGAAGTTTCAGGACATATTCATTATTTTACCTGAGCAATGCTTATAACGGAACAAACCAGTGAAATTCTATTTCAGTATAAAAGAGAAGAATTTATCATTCCTCAATAAATTCTATACTCATGTATACAGATGAAAATATTATATTTGGCATACATAGCATATGAGTCTACCAATAATTAGTAAAAATACTAGGAAGTTACTGAAGATGACATTACCTTAATGTTAATCAGGATATCCGGTTTTAATTTTAGATTCATTATTTTCTCTATTTGCTGTGGAACAGTCATGTATTCCTCTGAGAGAGAAGGAAATCCAGCGAGAACATAACCTGCCACATACATTTGATTGAACATATTTTTATAGGGTTTTTCAATTATAGAGCTAGTTATACTCCTCTCCTTTAAACAATACATGTAGTGGTACAATTTTAAACCATGTACATGACATAACACTGCTAAAAAAACTGTGCACCCATGTCTGCTTCAGATGAAATACAGACAAAAAAGTATGCTGTTTTCAGCTTTATAGAGTACCCTCAATATTTGTTAACTCAATTAAAAACATGTAGACATTAAAGATCATACTCACACCACAGGCTTTATGTGCCTGGCTCAGATATTGTCATGCCTAAGAAGTAACAAGCTTTCAGCGACCATTTTTGCCACTAAAAGACTTTATAAAAGGCACTGCAAAAAGTAGCCACTCTACGATTTAAAGCATTTAAATTAGGAGTCTAGGCTTTTTACACAACCTTTAAATGTTTTGGCTTCTAATGAAGGGAGTCTGAACCACCCTCCTGCCTCCCAAAAGGAGGCACTATGCACACCGTATGCACATGGATAATTCGGTAAGCATCTGTTCACTCAGGACTCCAAAAGCAAACAGACGCTGGCTAGATATGATATGATAAGCAGAGTGATAAAAATATCTTTTTCCTAGTATTACAGTGCTCAGCCCCACGAATGAACTTGTGGCTTCAAGTTCCTAGGAAAGTACTGTAACTACTGATGGCTGCACGCATGCAGTAGGAACTACTGAATAGCAACAAAATCAGTATTCATGAGGCCAGGATGAGAGACTAAACAAAAATCAGGTGGATGTTTTTAGCCAAATAATGAGAATATTCCCTTAGAGAAACGGTGCATGCTTAGAATTTAATGTGATAACATTTAAATGCAAGCCTGGGCAGCACAACGACATGGCAGTAGCCTTTGCAAGAGGTGTTAGGAGTGAAGACTCCTACTTCTTTGGGAAGCTACTATCCACAGATGCAAGAGAAGAAGAGGATAGGCAGGGGAGAGCATAATATATGGTCATTCCTCTAGGACATTAAAATCCTGGATTCTAGGTTGTTGATACCTTTAGAGAATTCTAACTGGTACTGAGGTGTGAAGAGCGTACACAGCCTCTGATTATCAACACATCCCAGATAACAACAGCTGATGTGAAGGGAAGGGGAGTGTAACATGGGAAACCATTCTCTGAGAGAGTGTTTGCCCCCAAATCAATAATGTGGGGAGACTAAAAATCATGAAGTATACCTAAACCAACCATCAACTAGATCAAAAAGTAACCAGGGGATTACCAAGAAGCTTTTGAGACACACTTATTGTGTGCACTGTTTACAAAGTTGTATTTTAAAATCACTAAAAGTAAAAAACCCAACTCTTCATACAACAGTTTCTGATATCTTTAATGAATAATTTACAGTGAATTGACTGATTAGTCCCTGCTGAAAACCTACTTAAGCTTCCCAAGGATTCGTTAAGATAGTAGTTGATAAACAAAAAGTTATTAGGAATACTAAAATAAAAATTGGTTTTGGAGGTCAGTCCTAGTCAGTAGGAAAAATAGCGAGGATGTTGGTTATTCTATCCCTTGCTACTTTGAGGCATCTGTAATGCAGAAAGTGTCTTGGCTACAAGAACCAACCTTTACTCAACTTTACAATTGTGTTTACAGTCTCCAGGACCTCTGTGCTCCTTTGTTATACACACATCTTCACACTGACTCAAGCAGGGGAACTCCAATAGCTCAGAAGCCTCTTCATGCCTTTACCGAAGTCCTAACATACAGTTTAAGAGACTGGCATTTTTGCTGCTACATCTTCCAGCAGGTTTTTGTGACCCTTTTTTTTTTAATTTCTTCTCTATTTCTCTGTCTTTTTTATGCTGTTTTAAAAGCCTGGTTTCACCAGGTAAGGCTGTATATTTTGCAGAATTGTTGAGTCTTGTACTAGAGAAGGAATAAAACCCTGCAACTGAAAGGTTAAAAAGCAGGCTAGATTTTAGAGCAGTAGAAACAAGCATTTCCTTGGCACTACACCTGTCTCACTCCTACAACAGAAATTTCAAATAAAAGTCAAAACAAGAAAAAGAAACTACATTTCCTTTTTACTTCCTTTCCTCTTAGCAGTATATTTGTTTTCTAGTCAGGGCAGCAGGTTCAGACACTAGCAAGACCTGCAGCACTTGTCTTGACAGCCTCAATTAACACAATCTTTCCTCAAATAGAAGAATTATAGCCGCCACCATTACTATTCTCATCCATCTTATTCTGCGTCACAAAATGCAAAGGGAATAAACAACGCTGTAAGAGAAAAAGAAAGCCATAATACTTCGCATTTTCAATAATCTGTTTTTCTTCTTTTTCATTACTTAAAATATTCAAAATGTTTTTGCCGATGGGTATTTGTTATGTTGTTGTTATAGAAGTATTGAAGAATAAAATATCTGTATTTTAAATCCTAAAATTATTCTAAACACATAATATTGTCAAATAATAGTCATATCAACACTTAAAACTTTGGGAGTATTATTTTCTCAAAATTAACACAACATAGGACCAGTATGACACTTTCTGATCTCCCACATTGGTAAACTCATCCCTAGACACACTTTCAGTTTATTGATATTCCACAAACTGAAGAGCACAAGAAAAAGCTAGAATTATATTTGATCACCAATGGATGTAAAATGGATGCAAAATTACAGCTAGCACATTCTAAGAACTTTAGGCTATAAATATACTTACCAAAATGAGCAACTTCTGGTGACTCAATCTTTTGCAGAATCATTTCTGTAACCAGTTCCTCAGGAAGACTTTGACCTTGACAAAGCAATTCTTGACACTAGGGAAAAATGCAAAACGTAGTCTTATATAGCATGTGTTTTTTAAAAATGTGACAAAACTTATGAGAAGATTAGACCTTTACCTTAAGTCCATATTCTGTTCCTTGTTCAATATTCGTTTGAATTACTTCTGAAGCTAAGGAAGCATATCAAACATAAGAAAATTAAAACAATTAATACAAAATATTTTCTGAACAGACTTGTGCCCGCAGATACATACGTTTGTACACATACACAGGAAGATGTATGTGTGCTCCAAGCAACCAGATTATTTTTGAATGAACAGCCATTATATATAGGGCCATTATTATATTTTGCCCATTCAAAACCTGGTGCCTTATGGCAACATCTAGGTAGGTGCTTCTCCCCACAATTAAATCCTGTATATACTACACGAAAATACAGAACAGCAGTTCTGCAGGATTACCTGAACTACTGATTTAAATTAAATCAGCATTACTGTCTTGTAATCCAGAGGTTAGTATTTGAGCTCAATCACTTTTTAAATCTAAAAACCAAGATTTAGAAGAACTGTTCAGACACACAGAATCATCTACTTTAAGAAAAGTGATATCCATCAAATTCAAAGACTGCCCTATGTCTCTGTGGACAGTGACATCATACTAGAATGACCCTGGACATCTTTCACACTTCTGTATGAATTAAATAATCAGACATTTAACAAAAGTTTTCAAGAATGACTCTTAAGGCTACATTCATATTACTAATAAACCAGGCCAGGGAAAGGTCCTGAAGCCAGGTGACTCATGCCTATGCAGCCATAATCTTTCTTCTCAAAACACAGTGGCTGTTTTCCAACTGTTCCCACTAGGAATGACGACTTTTGCACATCCTACCTTTCATACTATGGATAGGTGTTTGGGAGAACAATATTTGCCATGGGCCAAGACTGAGACAGGGAATGTACTAATAAACAATACAGACAACTGAAAATCAGCAATCTGTGTGCATCCTGGACCGTTTTTACCTATGAGTATTGACCTATTCACTGCATAAATGAATAGAAAGTATTACATCATTAAAAAGGTTTTGAACACCTTTCCTATTCAATAATTTTCTGTCTTGGTTTATTTTTAACGCAGCACAGGACAGATGGTGATACACTGGAGCAAGTCCAGTGGAGGACACGAAAACCATCAGAAGAATCGGACAGTCTAGGAGAGGCCAAAAGAACTGGCCTTGTTCACCCTGGAGAACACCAGACAGCTCTTACTGCTATCTAAAACTACTTACTGAGAGGTCACAAAGACAGACCCACAATCATCACAGAAGTGCAGTTAGGACAGGAAGCAACAGACACAAATAAGAACATGAGAAATTAGAATGGGGTAATTAGGAAGCAATTTTTCATCAAGAAGGTAGTCAAACATTGCAAAGTGTTTCTCTTGGAAGAGGTGGAGTCTCCATCCTTGGAGATATTCTAGATTCAACCGAGCAGCCCACTCTAGCTGACCCTGCTTTGAGAGGAATGTTGGACTCAGTCACCTCTGGAGGTCCTTTCTGAACTAAATTATTCATGTTTATGTATGCTGAATTTCTTTGTTTCTTTCTTTTTTGATGTAGAAAATGAAAAAATTTACTAGCATAAGTAACAATGAGTGTGTACACACAGGTATGGGTTCACTAGCCAAAAGAAGATTAAAAGAAATATCATGAACAAAATGAGAAAAGAGTAATTCCCCAAATTAGAAATAAGGTTTGAAAACGCAGTAACTGAGGTTTAGATCAGTCACTAAGAAAAACTTTCTAATGGCAAAGAGTGTGTCACAGAGATAGACTGCCTAGAAATATTTTAAAACAAATCTGATGAACATTTGTCAGTACTGGTTTAAATACATTCAAAGAGTGGACTGGCTTAAGTACATTCCTAAGGTCCCTTCTGATTTTGGTCTGATCTATGTTTTGGACCAGGTATTAGGTTTTTTTCTTGTTATACAATACCATGAATAAAAATTATATATGTACCTAAGTCAAAAAAGAACTTCATTGAAAGTGAATTTTACCATGTTACAATTCCAAATCTTCAAAAGAAGATAAAGATACTTCATTTGATAAATAACTCTGTTTCCTGGAGTACATCCCCTTGTACTGGACACTGCACAAACAGAAAGAAAGACCCTCCTATTTTTTCATGGTCTGCACTGGAAAATGTCTGTGTCTCTGGAGTTGAATGAGTTGCTCCCGTGTGAACAAGAAAGGTCACACAAATCCCCTTATGGGATTGGGAATAGAATTTATGATAAAAAAAACCCCACAGTGACTTCTTTAAGCCTTTCGATAACTAAAACGCCACTATCAGCAATTTTATTTCTGGTAAAATGGATACTTGGTCCTTATCAGACATGTTTTCTGCAATCAGAAACATGCCCTTTGAATTACAGGGAACAGTGAGGACATTCTAAACCAAAAGCTATTGTGAAGCCAAAGCAATGTTCCAAATATAGTATATATTTACCTTCTATGAAAATGCTTTCCCATCTCTGTGCTAGTTTTCTAGCTAACGTTTTCTTTCCAGAACCCTTAAAATGAAAAATATACTTTTAAAAGAAAAACAGAACAAAACCAAACATATAACACAATGAAGAACATATTTTCACATGATAAAAAAAATGAAAATCTACCATTGGGAATAGGGCCTCTGAGCTATGCATTACGCAAATACAAAACACTCTTTTTAATACCATCCTCTACTTTAGGTTGCCTAGCATTTCTAATATACTGCTACTGCCCTTTGTAGCTAATTATCTCCAGAGTAATTATACTGAGTTTGTTTCTGAGTAACTCTATCTAAAATTCAGCTACGATTTCACCACAAATTCCTATGAGAAACTCCTTAGGTCTATAATTTATTATCTTTAGCCTCAAAGCAAATTATGATGCAAACCTACTCAACCC
Organism: Melanocharis versteri; assembly: GCA_013397845.1. Lineage (NCBI taxonomy): Eukaryota > Metazoa > Chordata > Aves > Passeriformes > Melanocharitidae > Melanocharis > Melanocharis versteri. Next base: position 536,472 of record VZTG01009485.1, read on the forward strand.
CTTCTGAGTAGGATACATAGGGATAATATTTTTTGACTTAAACAACAAATGCTTAAAAACTGCCCTTGTTAGCCCACAAATCTGGTTTGATACTGACAAAATCTTTATCATTTACATGAATCTGGAGGAACCAACATAACCAAGAGTTATGAGGCCTTCAAGAGTGATTATCTGAATGGGATTTTGCAAAACTCACTATCTTCCGCCCTTAGGATTGTGACCTTTTTTTAGAAGGGGATATAAGAAGACCTGTTTTGACAGTTAGTCCTTGATAAATTTTGTGATAAAAACCAGAAAAACCCCACAAATAAATTATATTCCCAGTTAAGAGTGTATCAACAAACACTCCAGCCTACTCATACCTTACGTCTTACAGGTGTGATGAGAATGTATGTATTTGGCTTTGCTTAAATGGCACTACGTTTTTAATTTAAAAGATATATCTTAAATAGAATAGGCACCCTGAACATCAGTCATACATGCGAAAGACATTATCATAAAAATAAACTATTTAATTCCCTGCTTTCCTGGTAAGATCTGTACAGTTTCAACACTTATTAATGTCAAGTACCTACTGAAGGCAACGGTTGAGAATATGAGAATTTTTTTGTACTGTCTTTCAATCAGCGTTTTATGGTGGTTTGATCTATAAAACATAAAGCTACCTTTTTCATGTAAGGTTGAAAATTTGATGTTCACTTAAAACTAGACAAGTTAGTTCACTGTAGTTTTCTACTGAGCTGAGTGCACTCTCACAAGTGCATATACTCATAAGACATGTTATAAGGCAAACTTGTACCAAAAGAAAGAGCTCCCTTCAGCAAACTGAGATAATAATGCAAACCCACATTTGGGGAGAAAAAAGGAAATCTGAAAAGTTTAGGTTTACAAAACACCAAATTCTTCTAAGTTAAGGAGGCCACAAATTATTTGAAAAAAAAGACAGACTTTGAATTATAGTTAAAATGTAGTACAGATCCTTTTATCAGGACACCTTGGTGGATTTTGAATGTTTCCAAATACACAGGATAGAATTTTGTCAAAGTTTTAATACTAAGATCTGTAATATTGCATGTCTGCAAGTCAGTACATTAACCTGAAGTTTTTTTTACACCAATTTATGTCTTTAATCTGTCAAGTTTATTAAAAATTAAAATATTTTAACAGCATTGTTCTGGTTTTGGCTGGGTTAGTTAATTTTCTTCACAGTAGCCAGTGTGGGGCTGTGTTTTGGATTTGTGCTGAAAAAAAGCGTTGATAATACAGAGATGTTTCAGTTACTGCTGAGCAGGGCTTACACAGAGCCAAGGCCTTTCCTGCTTTCCATACTGCCACACTGGTGAGGAGAGTGAGGGTGGATGGGACGCTGGGAGAGAATAGAGCTGGGACAGTTGACCCTGACTGACACACAAGGATATTCCAGAGAACATGGCATCATGCTCAGCATATAAAGCTGGGGGAGAAGAAGGAAAGGGAAGTACTTTTGGACTGACAGCATTTTTCTTCCCAAATCACCATGAAGCATGATGGGGCCCTGCTTTCCTGGGGATGGCTGAACATCTGCCTGCCCATAGGCAGTGGTGAATGAATTCCTTGTTTTGCTTTGCTCGTGTGCATGGCTTTTGTCAACCCATGTATTTTACCCCTTTTACCCTTCTGATTCTCTGTCCCACCCCACCAGGGTGAGTGAGGAAGAGGCTGTGTGGGGTTTGCTTCCTGGCTGGAGTTAAACCACCACAAAAATAAAAACAATCCAGTTGTCAATGTCAAAAAAGAAGAAACGTTTTGAGCAACACGTAACTTTACAGTACAGTAGTAACATCTTTAATCGCAATTGACTGGTCACTAAAGGCAAAAATTAGTCTCATTAAATGAGACTAGAATTTTTATCATCCTCTGCAAGATTTGAAGAGTGGTAAAGGTAAAGAAGTAGGTATTCGACCCTTTTGGTAGCAGTGTTCAACTATTGTTTTGAAAGGAAAAGTAAAATTGTTAGCAGAATAGCTGAAGAAAAGACTTCTATCAGACATCTTACTGGCTTTCCAAAGACAATTAAGCAAGTGGGCTTGGACAACAGAAAGGATCTTTCAGCTTCATCTTCATCAAAGATGTCTGTAAAGGGCTGAGCTTGTTTTTCCTCTTGTGAAGCCATGTGTTTTCTAAGGCTGGAAGAAAAAAAAGAGTTTGTTATAAAGTACAGTAGTTACATGTGTGTAAAATTACCTTAAAATGGAACTGAATTACAAGGTGAATGGATTTGTAAAAAAGAAAGCTTTTATAAGAAGAAAAAGCATTTAGAGAACATACACAGTGCACACATCAAGAGAGAAAACCCACTTCCGAAAAACAAAGGATTGTCACTTCATGACTCTCATATTGCTTGTTGCTCTTTTTTAGTTGTTTTGTTGATTTTTCCTCCCCGCTCCAATAACCACACAATTGTAACTTCTCTCTGGTCCCTGAAATGGACCATGGGCCTGCCAAGACCTTTGGTTTTGTGCTTCAGACACAGAAGGGCCCCATCATGGTCAATGGAATTACTCTCTGTGTCCACAGAGGAAGGTACACGAATAAGGCTTTGTGGAATTAAATCACAGTTCATGATCTCTTCCGTCATCCTCTCACAAATCCCAGCTCTTCCAGGAATGCAGGTGGTTGCAAGTCCAGTGCTGCACAACAAATTAAAACCTAAACAAATTTCTAATTAAGGTAAGTTGAAGGAAAATTTGTGCGGACCTTTCAAACAAAATGGAGGCCAAAACATGAGGAGCTCGCTGAAGTTTGTTCGGAAAAGGTAAAACAGAACCTCGCTGTCTTTAGAGGGCCACTTCAATCTCACAGCACTAGCAAAACCCACATGCAACCATCCAACCCAGCACAGCCCCACACGACTCCCAGCCAGTTTTAAACGAAGTTTAAAACTTCAACCAAAAAAATCTACTTTGGGATGAGAATCCGAAAAAGTTTGTCTTGAAACATCAAACCCAAATGTCCAGACGCTTTTGAAGTAAACATTTTAATATTAAAAAAAGAAAAAAGCCACCACATGCGAACCAAGACCCCATTCCCCTCGCAGAAAACTCACCGGCTGAGCCCTACCTGCCGTTCCCAGCAGTCTCGCTCCTTCCCAAACCGTCACAAGGGTCAATTTCCTAATTCACAGAAACCACCACAACCAAAGCAAAGAATTAAACCAGGCACACCCCCCCACCCCCTGCACACACCCCCAGGACGATGTCCCGGTGGGAGCCCCCCTCCCGGTGGGACACCCGTGGTGCGCGCCCCCGCTGCCGCCACGGCCCTGNCCCGCGGCTCCGGCTGCTCCCGGGCTGTTCCCGGGCAGCCCCCGCCGCGCCTCGGGGCTGCCATGCCGGTGGCGGCCGCCCCCCTGATCAGCTCCGTGCAGAAGCTGGTGCTGTACGAGACCAGGGCTGTAAGTAGCGTCCCCCCCGCCGCCGCCGTCGCAGGTCCCGGGGCTGCGCCGCCGCACAGCGCGGGGGGGATGTCCCGGCCGCCCCGGCGTGTTGGCTCGGCCCTGCCCGGAGCTGCTGCCTCGGCTGGGCTGGAGCTAGTCAAAAGCTGCGCCTTACCTTTCTTTTCGTGTGTTGGGGTCTGGTTGTCCTTGGTCACACCTTCAAAACATCCCAGTAACTGAGAAAAATAGGTGTTAAAAGTTCTTGTTTTCCCTGTGTCTCTGCCTCGTGACTTAAGCGAAGGAATGGCCTCTGGCAGGCAGGTCAGCGCAGGGCCCTGCGGTGTGGCCGCTGCCAGCGGGGGAATGAAGGCTGGGCCCCTGCTCGTTCTGCCGTGTGGAGAGCACCGCTCCCCCGTGCCAGGGGGAGTTAAAGCTTTGGACACAGCTGAAGGTGTCCAAAAGTAGTATTTGAATTAAGAATGGCTGACGCGGCCAGCACCCATACCGACCTATTTGCTGCTTATGCCACATTTCAGTCCTCGCTGTCTGAATGGCTGGTGAAACAGCTTCCAAAGTTTTCAGTCTGACCTCTGGGAGTAAGCTCTTGAAGATTTTCAGCATTCCTTATGTCCTGTTGTAGAGATTGTAGGCATGTGTTATTCACAGTACTTTTTTGTCGTGGGCAAAGTGGATTGGAGGTTGGAGTGGTCATTGCTGCTTTAGCCATGTGATGAGCACCGTCTGAGTCAGAAGCTAATTCTTGGTGTAAATACCACTGTGTTTACCATTCCTTAGCTCCCAATCAAATTTCTTCGTGTTTCATAGTGTGTTGGTTTCTCCCTTGTTTCACCGTGTGTTGGTTTTCTTCACTTGAGGTAGTTTTGGATAGGGTTAGGTACCATGGCTTTAAATGCAGCCATTAGGTCTAGTTTCAAGTTCAGATGTTACCCGTACTGATAACAGGAAGATAATTTATACACTGAAGCCCCTTGGAAACTTCCCAAAACGTCACAGGTGCAAGAATGATCTCAGTATAAATAGGAATCTGACTTCCTACTTTGTTTCTGTCAGAAGTGGGTTTGTGCTTTTGTGATAATTCCACACTGAACAGCCTATGAAACAAAGAAGGATTAAAGCATGCAGAGTTATTGTTACAAGTAAATTTAAAACATGAATGTTACACTCCAGAAAGTCTTTCCAGAGTGTTACTTTTTTACCTATGCCTAAATGGAGTTTGAAGGCTACCCTATTTATCTCTCTCATTGTTGCTGGTAAAGGCTATTTTTTGTTATATTTTCAGCTCAATTATTGTTATATGTGAAGAGGGCACCGGGGCAATGCAATTTCTGAATCAGATCCTGTATTGCTCAGTTTAGTTGTTCTTGGCTCACAACTCATGCTACATCTCAGTTAGCTGAGATTTGGCTTCTTGTGACTGGCATGTGTGGATACCTGGCCTGCTTCTCCCTGATTTGTGAGGCTCAGTTGCTGAGAGACAACGTGCTGTGTGCAGGGCCAATATTGTGCTTTGGAGTTCTGCCAGCTATCTGCCATTCTCTAGGCCTCCCCTGTTGATCCTGTTATTTCAGGAACATGAGTCTTTTACATCTGGCCAGTGGTAGCTGGCAGTATCTGCCTGAATGGATAGGTTTGTCCATGCTGTGCATTGTTCAGAATTCAGTGAGGGGCAGATCCAGCAGTCCTGATTGCTCCAGGAGGCAAGATGGTTTTCATCAGCTGTGAGAGGCAGTGGTTTGTGGATGAACATGTGCCATTTGAAATATCTCAGCTGGGCAAGGGCATCTCAAAGCTGTTACTGTCACTTCTTGTGAGTGAAGAAAATGGAATTTTTTCCATGACCAAGGTTTTGTTATTACTTTAAAAAAGTAAAAATTGAAGTACTCTGTGGTTTGATATTCAAATTCTAGTAATTTTTTCAAAAGAAAAAATTCAACAGGAATCTTTTTGGTATGGTGGTTTGAAAATACTTGCTGCACTTAATAAATGCATAGACTAAGGGATGTTAAAAGGTACTTCTGGAGATCACCAAGTCTAGCCCCCTGCTCAAAGCAGCTTCTACAAGAGCATATAGCTCAGGGCTGTGTGCAGCTGAGTTTTGAATACCTTCAAATATACAGATTTTACAACCTCTGCAGACCACTTGAAAGAGTTTGTCTCTCTTGTCTACACCTTCCTGTTACATGGTTTTAGACAGCAGCAAGATGCTGCCAAAGCTTTCTGAAGGCTGAACAAACCCAATTCTCTCAGCCTCTCTCAGCGCATCATGTGCTCTGTCCTGTGGATCATGTGGAGAGCTCTCTGCTGGAATCACTCTGGTATATCGATGTCTGTCTTATACTGGGGAGCCCAAAATTGCACTTCTGGCTTGATCACTTGCTGTTGCAGCTGATTCAGTGTCACGTTGTGCTGCAGACAAACTTCTCCCCAAGGTATCCCTCATGCTGTTTCCTTTGCATAAGATCTCACAATCGTGCAGTTGCCAGCTGTGACAGTCACTGGTACAGCATAAGCATCACCCCAAAATAAAAATGAACAGCTTTCTCCCGGTTCAGGTTGCTCTCCTAATTTCCCTAAGGCCATGGGCTTGCTAGATCCAGCATGTGGGATCTGGAGTTGTGTCAGATACAGGCTAACATGAGACTGTATCCTAAGATTTCTGGTGCAAAGAAGGGATCATTTAAGTTGTCAGCAGTGGGAGAAACAGTGAAGTTTACACTGGTCATGCAGCTTATTCCTGTAAAATCCCTCTGTTATAGCAGGAAGAGATGAAATGGTTGAGGAAGTAGAAAAAGTAGAAATAGTTTACAGAGGGTTTCTTTGGGTTTCTTTTTAGATAAGAAAACAATAGTATTGAAGTCAAAGAGGATAGGTTCTGGTAGTGTTATTGGAGTTAAATGAGAGACTTCGAGAGGTGAGGAGAACTGAATTCATGGTGTCAATTGAATTAACAGAGAGCAAAACTCTGTATTTTCTATTAATGTTTATATTTATGGTCGTTGCTGAAACCTACCGTTTCAACTGATGCTTTGGGTCAATAAATGCCATGGAGATGTTAACTGTATCTCCTGCTTCTCCTAGGAAGTTGAAAGCTTGTTTAGAAGTAGTCAGAAAGATGAACTGAAGGTTTTATTTGGATCAATGCCAATTATCTTTCCTTTTATGCATATATTGATCACTGAAATGCACACCAGAGGGCACTAAAGATATTTGAGCACTATGACTAATAAAAGACAAAAGATATTTACTTCTCTTCTTCGGGAGAAGATGGAACTTTTGTGTTTCCCCCAGATGAGGCCCACCTGAAAGCTGTAGGTTAGTTCACTGGAAATTATCATTCCCCTGAAGCAACGTGACATTGAGCAAGACAATTTGTGTTGTCTCTATAAAGACGTATCACTTGCCTATCTTTCAGGATATTATGAGGCTTAATTAATAATATTTTATTCTAATCAGGTTCTTTTACAGTCTCCATCTCCACAGTGTCCAAATGACTTGCACAAGCTTATTAAGTAATATGACTGGCATAATTAGCTGTAGATATTTCTGCTGTTTATTCACCAGGGAAAACTATGGGCATTTGTTTTATTTTAAATGTAGTTTATTCTAATACTAACAATGTAAAAATTTTTATATTAAAAAAACGAAAGGGTTGCATATTTAATGTTGAAGTTAATCTGTGGTCAAATTGAAGAAACTTCAATATACAATATGATTTCACAGAAAAAGCTATAGAATTTTTACTGAATTATGAAGCGCACTGATTTATATAGATGGGTATCTGACACATTTAAAAAATGTTAAAAGTAGTGAACAGCCTGCTGGGCTGTTAACTGTCATAGTTTTCTAGCTAGAAGTGGCTGTGAAATGTGGTCTCTCTGGAACAGTTTCATTAGCAGAAGACAGCTCCTTTCAGCTGACTGTCCTATTCTCTGTGTATTGGCATTCTAGGAGCGGTGGTGATGTAGCAGAGCAGAGGATGGAATTGGGACAAGAGGAGAAGTTTTGTGCAACTCAAGGAAACACTGTTTCTGTCTTAACTGTCTTGATATACTGCCGGATATATGGCTATAAAATAGAGAAACTTGATCTACGGGTGAGCGTGGGATCTCAGAGCATTTCTGAACAGGGCAGATACCTGGTGGAATAGCAGTGATGAGGACACCACAAGTTTTGAAGGATATGTGCTATTCAGGCAGAACTAAACTAAAGTTCAAAAGTGGTGGCACCCCACTTGATGTGAAGGATGTACCTACAAATGTCTGCCTAAGTTCTGGCAACATACGTTTTATTTCTTTTGTTCTGTGTTGTCATGGGCATCATGTAATCACTCGAGCAGCAGGAGAGGGTTACACTTAGAGATTTGGTTTTGATGTGAATCCTCCTTTCTGGATGGGAGACTTGTGGATAAATGATCACAGGTTGATATATTTAAAGGTAATGATTCTATTAAAAAAGGGGTTTTTTTAATGTAGCAAAGGATGAATAAAAATAAGCATTTTCTATTACAAATTTTTATTATTAAAACTAAGTTTGTTATGGCCCTAAAACTAAATGAATATTTTTCCTTTGTTTAAAGTAAGAATTTACTTTGAGTATGAACGTACCAAACGAGGGGTGAAGAGAAAGTGAGTAACAAGAATAAGGTTATGAAAAAAGCATCAATCAGTTGAGGTAAAAATAAAATTAAATATACTAAACAGTGAAATGACTGTGGATATTTTCAAGTTGCTCAAGTCGAGGGTGGTGCTGTGACTGGAACATGACAAATGGAATATTTATACCATTCTGAAGTCCTGCATATAGGAAAGTACTTGCAAATTCAGGCAAATGACATAAAATACAGTCTAGACTTCGAAAGACGCTATCAGATTGACCTGGTTGTATTGCACATTTTAATCTAAAAATTAGATGGCCTTATGTATTTAAATCAAATCCTCTATCAAGATGCAGTGCCACAAGGAAAGTCTCTGGCTTTGCTATGGAAGGAAGAAAGTTAGTAGAGAAATTAGTAGATAAATTAGTGTGGAGTGAATGAGAAATCATCTGACAGGGATGATTTTTTTCAAGTAATGTTTTTAGGACTGATGTACTTAAGCATTTTCATTAATGTTATTAGCCCACATCGTGGGCCAGCTCTGATTAGACTTTTAAGGTATTGTAAATAAGTAGGATAATCAGAGCACAATAAAGCAAGAAAAATTATGATGATCCTCAGGAGCAGATAAAATAAATAATTTGAAGTATAATGGTATACTATAAAAGTTCATGCACCTTACAATAGATTACACACCAATGAAAGTTTGCTGGGAGTTTATCAGTTCAGAAGCAGCAGAGGTGAAGGAGGAGGGTCTGGGTGTTTTATCTGAAGGAGTGGGAGGGTTGAGCTGCTGATGAATTACAGCTCTGAAAAAGAGCGATGTGGTTATTTGTGGTATGGTCATTAATGAAAAATACTAATGTAGCTCTGGAATAAAACCTTGTTTGGTATATTGTGTAGATTTACAGTCCATATTCATCTAAGAAATAAGAATTCAACCAGAAATAGGTCCATTGAAGGTCTGGTGAGGTAATATACCTGCTAGTGATGTCTTGGGAGGAGCAAAGGGACAGCAAGACTTTAGTCTATTGAAGTGAGTGCTGAAAAGGCATCCAGTTACTTATTTTTCTGAAAGCATTCCAGCAGAATAGATGCTAAAGAGCAAGTAAGTATTTGGCCGAAGAAAAATGTATAGATAGATAATCAATAGACTTAGCTGAGAATTAGAAGGGAGAATCTTGAGGAATCCTTCAGTGGAGCAGCAAGAGAAAAGTCCTGTTTGGGACAAAAAAGCTTTGGTTGCCATGGGACAAAAGAGATTCACCGAATTCTGTGGCTTGTAGGATGCAGAATGGATGCACATTCCTACAAGCCCAGGGAGTGGTGCTTGGCAGCATATGTTCTTAAAATTTCTGATGTTGAAGGAGCTTCCTTTGAAGAGTTTCAACAGACTACAGGAAGCAGACGGCTTTGCTTTTTCAGGTACCTCTCTTTGCGCCTTATCATGTCTTCCTTTCTTCATGTCATTCTGCCAGTTTCTATGAAAGACAGACATTTCCAGAATTGCTGTAAGTCCTGTAGAAAGAAGGTGCAGAGTGGAATTTTTGCTCTACCTTACATCAAGTTGTATTATTATACTATGATTGTGTTTTAATTGTCAGTAAATTGCATACATTCTCCCCAGGTCAAGTCTGTTTTGCCTGTAATGGTAAATGTTAGGCAATCTTTCTGTCCTCACCCTGACCCATCACCTTTTCCATCTTATTTTCTGTGCCTGTCCTGTTGAGGAGGGGGAGTGAGAGAGTGGCTGGGTAGGGGTCTCTGGCAGATGGCCATGGTGAACCCACTTCTTCAGGGCTTTGTGTTTTTAGACATATCCATGTTCTCAACAGGTATTGTTTGCAAGCTTTTTGTCTAAGATCGTAAGTGTTTTCTTTATGCTATTTGCAGATTTAAAAATTGGCTGTGTTTGTGCACTGCCTATTTTTCACCTTTTAGTGTATTTTTGCGCTTTTTTTCCCCTACTGATTAAGCTGTTTGTAGCTTTTTGACTGAGGATTGAAAAAGTTTTTTGCTGTGCTAACATTCCTTAATCATAATTAGTCTATACAAAGAAGCAAATCACAGTTTTAGACTAGGAGTTCTAAGAAGTAATCTTAAAGAAAAAAAGGGAAGAAAAGAAGTGAGAAGGATGTTTGATTTCAGAACTATTATCCTGCCATTAAAAAAGAACAAATGGCAGTAATAAGTTTTTTTATTTTGCTTAGACTCCTTTTAGAAGAAGCTGTTTTGTTTGGTTTGGCTGAATCAAAAGATTGATAAAAGATGGTGTCAAGCCTTTCAGTTAGATTGCTTTGGTTAAAACTCAGTCCCAGGTGGAAGTGACTAATGACTGTTCCTATCTTGTGGTTGCTTAGTGATAATTGTGCAATGAATTAAGCTTCAGTCCAGCTCTTCTAGCTCCCTGGTCTGTTGCCATGGTTGGTAAAGTGTGCTTGCTAACAAATTTCAGCAAAGGCCAGGGGCAGAGTAAACCTGGAAGCAGCATGGGTCACCTCAGGTATGGTTGGAGGGCTCTGGCCAGAGCAGGGTGAGGGAGCCTGCACAGATTCTCCTGGAGTACTGCTCTCTGGAAAAAGTATTTTGTTGGTCGAGGTTGCCTGTTTATCTAAATGCACTGGCTGTGCTCTGGAGTGGAATTGTTCGAGACACTTGGGAAATGCTTCAATTTATTCAGTTCAACTTAGTAATAAACAGAATGACGTAATAAGGATAGATACTCCCAGAAAGGTTTCCGTAGCTTTTTCTTTTTTTTTTTAACTGTAACAATTTCTGTTAATCGAAAGAATTGTAAACACTACAGCACATTTTAGCTTTGATTAATTTTACAATTATATTACAACCATAGAAGTTTATTTGCTGTTACATGCTCAGTGTTGTGTTGATTTGGTATTCTTTATAATTTCCTAGTATTCATGTGATGGGAAATATAATTGCAGCACATGTCACTGATATGGTTTTATTTGTGCTCCATGTCATCCAGTAAGACAGACTTATTTATTAATTAGATGCATAAACAGCTAATGCTGAAGTCTCTTTTTTATGTATTTTTTTGCATCATTAGTTTTCATACAATCTTTGTTTTTTGTTCAGATCTTGAAGGTTGAATATGAGTGGCCATATCATGCTGTTTTTCAAGTAGTTCTGGAGTTGTTAGCCAATCCTGAAAACTTCCCAAGCAAAGGTCTAATTTTGGGTTCCTAGTTTTGAACACTAACCCAAATTCAAAAATTTTTGCAAATGTTTCCTTTATTGCTTCCACAAGAGTATCCTCTAACATGCAGTGGGTAAAATTCCTGTTTGTTAAATAGAGATTTCTCGTTGCCTGGCTTACTTTAAGTCCACTGGTGCTCAGTTTTGATGCTGCTCTCAACTGACCTTCCTTAATACATTACACAGTCTGGCTCTCTAGCTTAAACCCCGTAAATTAGTCTTTAAATGACTTCAGAGAGCCTGTTAAGTACCATTCATTATGGCGGTTGCTTCCATGGTCTGCAGGTACAATTACTCCTAATCTAGTCTAACTCTGCTGCTGTTCTAAGCAGCAGCACCTAAAGCTGGCCCTGTAGCTGTGCACAGCCCTCTGTTGCAGCTGCCAAGGTGATGTGAGTGATGCATTCCTCATAGCACTTCTTTTTATTTTACTGGTTAATTAAAATGGAAATTGAGAAGTATCCAGCTGAACTTCCTTAGTAACAGGGTTTGCAATTCTATATCCATCTCTCTCTCTCTGTCTCCCTGTGTGTCGTATGTGTTCCAATTTTAAATGTGCTCTTTGGTCCAAACTGCCATTAGGACAAGCATCTTAGAGTTGTGCTCTTCTACTTTTATTCAGTATTATTTGTTGGTAACCATAGGTGTCACTTTGGGAAGAAATTGCACTCATTTAGCGAGCTGGACATAGTGGGGCATCACTGAGCTGTATTGCAGTATTATGGAATACTTAAAATTGTTTCGCTTTAATTAACTAACAGTTTTATACAAATAAAGAAGCTGCACTCTTGAAATGCATACTAACTTATCTGTGTATTACAAATGAATATATTTCCCTCTGCCCATTCACCTTCTGCTGCATGAAGAAAAAGGTGATATAGTGAATGGCATGGTCAAAGCAAGTGTCTGTCTTGGTGTTTTGGTGTTTCTTGCTGGTGATGGGTGATACCAGCAGAAGAGCTGTACCATTCAGTGCCATGCACTGTCCTTATGATTCCCCTCGTGGGAAGCAAGATCTTGGCACTAAGGGATCTCCTGCAGAGGCTGCGCTGAGGAGGGCAGACTGGGGAGCCTGGGCTGTGCCCAGCAGCACATCACTGCTGAAAAAACCCTGTAGGAAACGCTTTCCTGTGCCAAAGTGCTGCCTCGAAGGCTTTGGTGAGGGAGTGTTGTGACGGCATATGACTTTGAAGGGCCTTCTTACTGTCATTTGGGAGGAAACAGCAAATCTTACCTCTCAGTTAGCACTGTAATGTCAGTGTACAAGGTGGATCCAGATGCTGGTGGAGTTTCCTTTTATGGCTTTTAAAGTTAAGTATTTTATTTTCCTATTTAGAGCTTACTGAATATCTAGACGCTTTTGTGGATTCAAGGAAGCTGAAGAGGGCTTTAAGTTCTTCTTTCACCTTAAATATGTTGAGAGTAAAGATGTTTCTTAACATCTAATTGGTATAAATTATGAAATTGTGAGGTTTGTATGAGTATGATTATTGATTTCCTTTCCCACATCTTAAATCCATGTGACTCTTAGAGTTAAGAGCTGACTGCATAGATGCACATGAATTTGCCATGCTTTCCTACTAGGCTGATCATTATTAATGAGTTCCACCTTGCTGTGCTAGCACCACACTGATTAAATGAATTAGAAAAAATGAGAGCTACTTTTAGCAAGTCAGTCCTTCAACCTGTGCTTCTTGTTAATTACCCTAAATGTAGGAATTAATTTATAGTTTGATCTCCTTACGTGAGAAATGGACATACTGTTTGTTTATCTGTGGTCATTCTTTCATATATTAAATGTGAAATAAGGCTAATTTTTAAAAAACAATAGTATTGTTAACCAGAAAATTTTAGTATTGTGGAAGAACATTGCTGAGAAGACTATCATAGCAAATATAAATAAAAATAGAAGAAAACTTGCAGTACTGAAATACTTAAAATTTTTCAGTGTTTAGTATGGATCAGAACAGACTCGTTGACAGAAATAGCAAAGGAGTACAATATAGCAACAGAAGTTTTAGATCATGAGAAGTTAAAAACTCATGTATAAGCTTCTGCTAAATTTTACGAAGCAAATGGGAAAACAGTAATGGCTGGGGCAGGGTGTGGTTGGACAGACCCTGATGTAAGTTACAGTTTATCTTCTCTAAACAGGCTTTAACTTTTGATTTTAATTTTTTTTCCTCCTTGTACGAAGGAGAGAAAGAGGTATTTTAAGTTGTAAAGGTTGATTGTATACAAATATACCTACCTAAGATACTGGTGTATAAACAGTTTATTAACAGTCCATATGGAGTATTGCATATTTGATGTTAGTAGTAACAGATCTATACCAGACAATATTTAAATGGCGTTGCTGACATCTTATGTTACGCTGGGCTTTGGTTACTTTATCTTGTCTAAGATTCTGACTTGTTTTGTTGGTTTTCTTTTACGCAGCGGTATTTTCTAGTTGGAAGTAATCCTGCAGAAACCAAATACCGTGTTTTGAAAATAGATCGCACTGAACCAAAGGATTTGGTTATAATTGATGATAAGGTAAGTGCCTCTATATTTAGTTGCTGGGCTTTTTTCCCCAGTTGTTCCAAATAATACTGGCTACTTGTTGGTAGCACTGAAATGGGAAACCAAGAATGTAGAGCAGGCCTTTGGTTTATTGTGTATTTCACAGATTAAGCAAATTCTGCAGTTCTCTGACATGAAATAACGTGTAACTACCAAAGCAGTAACTTCTGTGACTTTTTATTTTAAAGCATGTTTATACGCAGCAAGAGGTGAGGGAACTTCTCGGCCGTTTAGACCTGGGAAACAGAACAAAGATGGGGCAGAAGGGCTCTTCTGGGTTATCTCGAGCTGTCTCTGCTTTTGGTATAGTAGGTAAGTGTTTTGATGGATTTTATAAAATCTTGTGTTTTCCTATGAGGTGAGGCTTATTGTGTCATGCTGTTTATCTTTCTGTCTCTCCCTGATTTTATTTATTTATAAAACTAAAGAGGATTTAGAAATTTGTCATGCTCAAAGTTAAGTAAGTTTCTGTATATTTTGTGAAAATAGCTGGCTAGTACAAGGGTGAAAGTTTTGCTGTAACAAGTCTTTTCTTTGTCGCTAAGGGACCGATCTAGGAAATAGCCAATCTCTAGAAATTTGGTTGAAGATCTCACCAAACTCAGCTGATCTTAGAATACAAATCATATGGAACATGGCTCCTGAATTCTAGAGCTCACACAACACTTTTTAAAAAGAAAATGAAAGTTGACATTCTTTATTAGGCTGTATTTCTTTATCACACACTGTTCAGAAAGATGACTTTTCTTTTTGGTTAACTTTTTGCAGTGACATATTTAAAGATTTCTTTTTCATGTTTGAGCAAGTATAACTGACTGGTATGTCAGCTGAATTTTAAAATGCTGCTCAGCTGTCCATAATCCTCAAGCACTGCTTCAAGGATTTAATAGCTTCTAACTTCATCTGAACAGTCACTACTTTCCTGCCTATTGTCTGATACTGAGGTCAGTATATTGATGGCTGATGTCTCTAAAGTAAATGTTAATGTGTGCTGTGACAGCTCCCAAGGATACTTTGTGGTTTATTAGAGTCAATATACACCTGGACATCTAAAGCCAAAGCTGCAGAGAAAGTGGAGAATGCAATTACTTTAAAGGATGCTCCTGAATTTTGCATAACAATCAAAACGTAATAAAATTCTATTCTAATCTAAAGTGGCAAATTAAGCAGACTTTCTTCTTCATTCTTTTTGCCTCTGAAGTATTTTGGAACTTATCAATGCATCCAGCTTTTCAGAGATTCCTCAGATAGTGTTTATGTTCCTTACTGATTTAAGATTATTCATTGTATGGGTAAACCTAAAGGAGCTTCTAACAGCCTTGCAGCATTGGGGGTTTTTTTTTTGCACAAGCCATCAGTGCTCACTATCTAAATATGTGATAATATATTTGGTTGGAAAGTGGTTGTGATTAATTAAAATTTTGCATCCCAATTGTATGACTCTTTCTGTGTACTGTTCATAACAGGAGAGTTTCTATTCTGTAGCTGCTCAAATGTATTGGTTAACAGATATGGTATATGTATTTCTAGATGACTTTTTAGAAGTAAAACACACTCTATCAGATTACATACTTCCAAATTATATGATTCAGACCATATCTGTATAAAGATGTAATTTGAGGGAATGCAACTGGTTGTTTATTTCTGCCTCCTGGCTCAGGTCAGAAGAACAGGGCTATTTTTTTGTAAAATGGTAAAGAACAGCTTTGTTCTGTCCTCTGGTTATTTCATTAACCAGATGCAGTACATTCAGTGCTCTCAGAATGGGGGTGCTGATAGGCTGAGTTCTGGTTTACTGTGTAAAGTTTAAAAGTAGAAATTGTTTTTAAAGGGAGGGAACCAGGCCAAGGAGAAAGGCTCCGTTCCTTATCAGACTTTGGTATAATGTTTGGTGAAATTCAAAGGACAGAGGCTGTTCATATAAGTGATTTTAGTACCTGGAGGATACAGGAAGAACTGTGACTACTATTTAACAACTGAAATTCAATAGTCTGACTGCTTCAAATGGAAGGTTTGTTTCTTACTGCCAGCAGGGCCTCCTGTGTTTGTGCAGGTGAGAGCATTTTTCCGAGGGGGGCTAATAAGGTGGAAGAAAAGATTGCAGTTCATTCGATCACGTTGCAGCCTCCAGCAGTGACAGGGAGGAAAATGTGTGCTCTCCTCATCCTTCTTCTTTACTTCGTAATGCAGAATTAAAATAACTGAATATAAATACAAGTAAAACTATGAATTGTGAGGGTCCATTTGTATCGTGTCGTTATCAGCATCACCTCTCTCCCCAAATTAATTTATTTGTTGATAGTGCAGTAGTGAGTGAGTTTCCAGCTCTCAGCAACCTATCAAAGCAGCTACCTCCAATAGCTAATTAATGTAATTTATTACTTATTAAAGCATATATTACTGCTGTACTGTACTGTCTTAGTAACACATTTGAGGTCGAGGGGGTTATGTATTTCTATTTTTCATTTGAATTTCTACATTTGTGTTGTATTGAAAGGTTTGTTACACTTTTTCCTAATCATATATAATAGAAGTATCCAAAGGTGGCAGTCCATGAAGAAGCATGGCTATGCCCTGCAGGGGCAGGAGCNCTCCATGAAGAAGCATGGCTGGCTATGCCCTGCAGGGGCAGGAGCCAACTTTTTATAGGCAGTAAAGCCAGACACTGCCTGTTCTACCTTCTTAGCCTTCTGCATTTCAGCAGGGTCAAGTGTTGATATCTGAGAGAGGAAAAAAAGGAGTGCCCCTGATACTCTGAATGGCTGATTTGGTGGAGATGCTGTTCTAGTCAAGGAATTCAGTTCCCTGCTGTTAAGGAGAGAGAGCACAAAGGTGTTGTTTTGCCCACAACTCCTTTTGCTGTTCTGTGTCCCTCCCCAGCAGAGAATATGTGAACCTGAAAAGAAAATTGGGTTCTTGGATTCTTCCTTACCCTTTTGGTATCTGAAGTAAATAGAGTATGCCTCACTCTGAACAATGAGAGTCCTATAAAAAGCAAATACAAGTATGTTAAGTAGACACAAACGTACTCCAAATTTTCAGTGTTCTAGCTCTGCTACCTAGTGTTAAAATACCCACAGTGGGAGGGGAAATGAGTAAAAACAATGTATTTCATTGATTAATGGGAGTGAATTTTAAGACTCTCTGTGTGTGTGTATATATATATAACATTAAGAACAAACAAAAATTCTTTGAAGTTTTGAAACAATTCTGATACTGTTTTGCTAAATATGTTTTATCAAATAAACACAAACATGCAAATAAAAGCATTTTAATGCTGTTTTAACAGGTTTTGTCAGGTTTTTAGAAGGCTACTACATTGTTTTAATAACAAAAAGAAGAAAAATGGCAGATATTGGAGGTCATGCGATATATAAAATAGAAGATACAAATATGATCTACATTCCAAATGACTCTGTAAGAGTCAGTCATCCTGATGAGGCCAGGTAAATAATGCTGGTAATCAGTGTGTGTACGTTTTGAATATTTTCTAAGCAATGTTGAGCTGCAACTGGAAACTTCAGTCATGAATTCTTTAGTATTAGTATGTCATTCAAGCCATTTTATCTTCTTGGATGGAAAATAGGCTACAAGTTCTATGGCCTCTAACCTGGAGAGTAAATACAACTGTCAGAGTCTTCTAGAGTTTATTGTCCACATCTCCATGTCACAGCTAAGTTTAGCAAATCTGCACCGAGAAGTGTCGAATATAAGCATTGTTCCTGCAAGGGCAAAGTAATGCTAATACTGGTTTGTACTGTTTGGGGCCCTGTTCTTTATTTAGTAGCTCTTGCATGATGTTAATCTCACCTGAAGAGATCTTTTGTGCCCTTCAAAAAGTGCTGAATAGATTATTAAATGATTCTGTGCTGTCAGACTCCTGTGAATGTTGCAGTTGTAAAGGGTGGTGAAAAGATTCACTGATAAATTTAACTGCTTCTTCCTTTTCAGGGACTTTTTTATGAAGAGAAAAATTTGAGCCTTTGTGTTTTTATCAGGGTAGGGTAACTTTGCTTCTATGAAATAGCAGGCAACTGGTATCAATAAACTGCTTTTCACTCTGTACTAAGTGTGAATAGTCAAAAGGTGATGGATTATGATAAACTGATGTCAGGTAAGGAACCAAGCCAGTGGTAAATATTAAGAAAGCTTCCACTTTAAGGTGGGATTAATCACAGACCTCAGTCTCTCCTCTTAGTGTGCAGCACATCATGTTATCTAACCTACATATTTATAGTGTCAACCATTTTATCATTCATAGACAGTGTTATGGTTTCCTTTGGGAATTTGCTACGGCTATGACAGATTGTCGTAGATATTTCTTTTCTTGTTCATTTATTTGAGAATAACTGAATAACTTTATTTCTTTTGTAGTATTTTTGAGAGTTTGCTTGTTTAAGTCCTGAAAAATTTGATGTGCATATGTGGAAAATAGAACCACAACTTTGCAACTGCTTAAAGAAACAGAGTATGTATATGAGTAGACACTAGTTTGTTTTTTTTTAAAAAAAAAGGCTATTTGATTTATTTAATCCGTATGCTGACATTCCAGTGTAATTACCTGTCAAAACAATTACAGTAAGATAGGATTTTCTTTTCTGTAATCCTCTGAATGACTTCTTATGGTCAGTCTGGTTAAAATAATAATTTTTCCTACAACTTGAATTATTTTGCTAGGTATCTGAGAATCTTCCAAAATGTGGACCTTTCTAGCAACTTCTATTTTAGGTAGGTATTAGTTACTATTCCTTTAAAAAAATGTGCACTTACACTTGCTAGAGGATTATAGGTTTTGTTTTTGATACCGAAGACTTTTAGGTTGATATTCTGGAGAAATAAGACACATGATCGTGCTGCTTGTCCATTTTCATCTGTGTATTTTGAACCTGCTTTCTCCTTCAACCACTTCGCTAGGAATTTAGTCTCCATTAGGCTGAAAGATACAGAATTATTAATGGCATGGAAAAAAGTAGACACTGAAACTACTGTTTCCACTGCCTTTTCAGCCTTGCCAGATTAGGCAGAGGTTCTCTCTTTGGAAAAGTATTGTGTTTCAGGGGGTTTGCTTGTCTTGTTATTTATTCTTTATTGGTCTCATTTTCCATTAAGAAAGCTTTGCCTTGATTCAGGAGCAAAGGTAGAGAAATAGGTCCTCATTTAAGATACACACTGTGTGGGGTATGTCTTTCATAGGGCTTTCTAGGCATTGCAGTTCTCTTGCATATTGTTTCCTAAATGCCATACTTAAGACAAGTTTCTGTGTCCCAGCTACTATTGCATGAGATTTTTGCGACAGCATAAAAATGAGAGAAATGTGCTGATAAACCTGGCAGTAGCAGTTAGGAGACTTGAAGACTTAAAAAAAAATAGACAAAAAAATCCCTCTTGCAATTACCAAAAGGTGTATCTGTTCAGAAGATGCTTCCTCTTGGAAAATGAAGGCTTTTTATCACAGCTGGATCTGTGAAGATAAAACCTACCCAAGTTTTATGTGTGTTTCATGCTTCGGCATGTGAAAGATTTTTTGCAGTATAAAACCTGAGTTTTTCTTCCATGCATTGTCTCCCAGCCCTAATATTATACAACTTCCACCCCGCTACCTCCTTCACTTGCCAAATGATGATGAATCTGTACTGTTTCCGTGGTTGTACATAGAAGGGGAAGGAGAAGATTCTTATATGACTTTAATAAACACATTTATCGTAAAATGAATCATAAAATGGTTTGGGCCGGGCTGGATCGTACAGATCATCCCGTTCCAACCCCACTGCCGTGGACAGGAACATCTCCCTCTAGATCAGGCAGCTCAAAGCCCCAGTCCAACGTGGTCTGGAAGACTTCCAGGGATGTGGCATCTACAACTTCTCAGGGCAACCTGGTCCAGTGTCTCACTACACTCAGAATTTCCTGAATTTCCTCCTAAGTCTCTCCAGTTTTAGTTTAAAACCATTCCCCCTTGTCTCGTCACCATCTGCCCATGTAAAAAGTTGCTGTCCCTCCTTTTTTATACACCCCCTTAAAGTACTGGAAGGCCATAGGGAGGTCTTCCCAAAGATGTCTTTTCTCCAAGTTGAAACTGTAGAATTAATATAAACTACATATTTAAAATTTCTTGTACAGAAAAAAATTAGTAAGTGAATGACTTATACAAAAGTATGTTTTTGGCACAAATCCTGTGTGGCATAAATGAAGACTTTCCTACTGGCAGATAATTTAGTGTTAATGTTTTATTTTTCATTAAAAGAATGGTTTTCATAAAATGTTTTTGTGCTCTGTGTTTTAGCTGCATATTTAGCCTGATTTTCACTTTCAAAGGGAGAAACATAGGATGGTACTAATATTCTTTCTTATTGTTAGAATCTTTTTAATTTATCAGCTTCATTTAAATTGTTCTTGGCTGAAAGCAAAGCACATTTTTCTGCATGATTTTTATATAAATCCTGAAGAAAATTAGAAATCAGTTATAAGAAAACATTTGGTCTAAGGGGAGAGTGGGGAAACAGCCTTGAACATGTCTCTTACTGGGATACTGTTTAAAGGTTCTGTTATATGCAAAACAGAGCATGTTACAGACTTTTTTTTCCCTAACAGATGGGTCAGGACATCATTATGGAAATATAGTGGTTTCATGGGTTACACTTTGTTATCATTAGTGATAAATCTAAATGTCTAATGTTTAAATAATTTTTTAGATCTTTAATGACTATCTAGAGCTTACATGAGGACCAGTAATCACTGATGCTGTCTTAGACTAAAATGGAAATCTATGAGTATTTGTGATTTAAGTGCAGTGTACATTTGAGTTCTTCTTTGGAAGAAGCCCAATAGCTTAAAAATTTAGCAAGTAGTATAGAATGTTAGTAAAAGAGACATAAGATGGAAAATTTGTAACTATTATGGAACTAATAAAAAAACCCCTTTTCCTAATTCAGGAGCTGCTGTCTTAAGATGCATCTGTGCTGCAATCATAAATTTGGGGACAGATACAGTGTTTGTGGGCCAGTCTTTTAGCTGTTTTGTGTTCAGGTAGCAGTCAGAAAGTAGCAGCACTTAAATCTCAGAAAAATGAGGTTGTCCACATATACGGATATTTTTGGTAGAACAGCTATTTTAAATCTTCTGGAACGCTTCTTGGGACATAGTGAATTAAGTTTCTTGATATGCTTTGTCCAAAATGCATGCTTAGTTTTCAGTTAAAGGAAGAATATAAACACATTTTCAGCCTTTTTAAACTGTAAACAGTTTCTGTGTTTGTAAAGCTTCTTTTGGAAATAATTTGTATGATTTGCCATTATAGAATCAGAATCTGTGTATCTTGTTCAGAAGTCCTTTCTATAAAATAATACTGTGTTAAATATAAGTACAGATGGAAAGTAAGAGCTTTCAGAAAATTCCTCTGCATCTACAATTATTAATAAATATTAACTGTCTATCAGTTACAGCTATGATCTATCTCACTCCCTTCAGTATAATCTTACTGTCCTGAGAATGCCACTTGAGATACTAAAAACTGAAACAACCCAGACCCGACAAGAGAGTTTTGATATATTTGAAGATGAAGGACTTTCAACACAGGGGGGAAGTGGTAAGAAAATACATCTAATTAAACTGATGTTGTTGGTCATGAATGCATTTAAAATATGTTCCACTTAGGTTTACTTCTGAGAAACATTCAGGCCTTCTGTTGTTGGTCAGTAGTCTCCTAACAGTTGTGAGTTAATAAAAGATTTTGTAAAGTGCCAAGTACTTTTCAATTTGAACAATGCAATTTCTAGAGGTGTGTAATCATTGTTTTAGATTACATTGCAACTCAGGGAGATGACTGAGCATGCTGACATTTTTCAGCAATTGATTACTCAACTGACTTCTGAGTCTCCCAACAGGAATGAGTTACAAGGAGAGTGGGAAGCAATAACTGATTAAGTACCAATATTTTTTTTTGTTGTTTTATATTGGAGAATACTAGCAAACCGAGGAACTGTATGAAGTTAGCATCATCTTACTGCAGTAATCCCTGTCAAGAAGTGTAAGAAAAATTACTCATTTTGGTTGAAAATTTCAGTCTTTAGTTTGGATCTAGCATATTCATGAAAGTATAAAGATGAGCAGCCAGAGAGAAAAACTATTTTTCTCCCTTTTCTTTTGTGCGCACACACACAGAGAGAGAGAGAGAGAGAGAGAGTTTCCCCTGAAATTCTTAATATTGGATTTTATTCTGTTGAATGAAACCCTCATCCCCCCAAGAAAAAGATATCAGTAACATGGTCATATATATCAAGATACCATCAACTGGCTATCGAATACTACAATATCAGAAAGAACCGTAAGGAATGAAGAGAGCAATAATCCCTCTTCTGCGAAGACTCTTATCTGCAAGATCCCTCACGAATCCTTACAAGGGCACCATCTCTTCTATGTCTTTGTAAAAACAATAGCAAGTGAAGATGCCCTAACCTTGACCCCATCAGCAGTGTGTGCTAGTCACATATCTGTTCATAGAATATGTGTAACAGCCGCCTGTCATTTAAGAATAAATTCTCACCAAAGTAATGCTGCTAGCAGTAAGAAAGAAGAAAAATTGCTGCCTAAGTGCTTGTGACCAGCTTCTGCTGACTGTCTAAACTCCCTCATGAAAAAATTTTGGTTACATTAATTTTCCCTGGGCTTACAGTAAGTTGGGTCTAGGTAGTAATAGTTTGTTCAACAGCTGCATTTTCACCTGCGGTCTGTAAAGAGAGCTCCTTTTTCCTCCAGCAGAACATTTGACTGCTCTAGTTGTCTGCTGTAATTGGCATTCATACTGCTACAATATGATCCATCCTGTCAGAAACTTCATTTGAAAAAAGTGTGAAAAAATATGGGTAATAGAATTCTTGTCCTCTTTCTTCTCTTACAAGTTTCAGATTCATTCAATTCCCTCTACCACCTTTCAGTGACAGTTGTCATCTTGGTCCTGATATTTGAAACAGAAAAAGATTCCAATCCCAGATAAATCAGAAACAGAATTTTAATTTGCAGGTCTACAATAGCTGTGTTTCTTGGTGTTAGTGCAAATTAGGAAAACTGTGTTGAATTGTGTGAAAAAGGGTTGATGTGCATGATCTTCCAGAACCCAGTAGGTAATTAGAGGTGACCCAGAATTGAGAAGCTTATAAAATCCTGCTGTAAGAGCATTTTTGCCTTAACTGGAGTTCCCAACTTTATTTCCCTTGTTATCAAATCCCTTGATGCTACTATGCAGAGATCTCTTTTCAGTACTGAAGTATATCAGTAACTTCCGTATGAAGGCACTCAATCGTGACTGGCAACTATAGAAAAACTGCAAATCCTCCGAAGTGCTGAACTTCAGCATGTGATTGAAATTATCTGTGTTTGGCAAACCTCAAGGACGCGAGTAGATGATACACTGAGTTGCAGTCAAGAAAAAATCAAAACAAAGATCTAGTGTCCTGGATTTTAAAGCAGACAAATGCAGGTGAGCTTGTTTCTTAATTACTAATGCATTTTCATTGTAACAACTTCCTAGGTGTATTTGGGATTTGCAGTAAGCCTTACGAAAAGTACGTGTGGAATGCCAAGCTCCTGGAAGCAGTAAGAGCCACTGTTCATCGTGACTGGCTGCTGTATATTATTCATGGATTCTGTGGGCAATCAAGTATCCTTCTACTGCTGTAATGAATTTTGGTTTATCAATTTTAAAACAGTTTGAACATTGAATTATTTCTTTGTCATATAAATACCATTCAATTTTATAATTGTTTGGCTTTTATTTTCATTACTTTTCTAAGTATTATTCTAAGTAAGAAATACAGTTATTGTAAGATGGCCCTCACACAGATAGACTGCATTTTCGGTGAGGCTCTGTTTATAAGCATGGGGTTTAGTAGTAAAGAACTTGAGAGGATTCTTGGGCTCAGCTGTATTTTTTCACAGGTTTTTGAGGAAAGGGAGAAAAGCTAAGCAGAACTGAATTGCTGACTGATCTGGTTTCAGCTGCGTTTAAACCATGACACTGACGTAGAACTGTTCTCCTACTAATCTTCTCTAAAACATTTTTTAGTAACTGAGATTTGGAGAAATTCCTGTATTTACTGTCCTTCTGTTGAAGACAATGATAGAACTTCAGCCCTGCTGTGTGAAGAGCACTAGGACATGTGAAAGACTCTTTTCTTGACTATATACTATTTTAAATGGTTAAATGGGTCTATGTACATTGTAGCAGGAGGAGCAAAAGTCCAAACTCATACCACAGTCCAAAGAAATGTCATGTTATGTGATAAGAATTTAGTGTGTTACGAAGATACTCTAATTTATTCACCACCACTATCATGTTAGCTTAAAATTTCTAGGGAAGCAAATACAATTATGAAATTAACATTAGTGGTGTCTGCAAAATTTAATTTTGCTTTTTTATGATTGTGAGACTGTTGGTCATTGGCTTAGTCCCCAGACAAAAAGCTGGATCTGTTTTTATATACCACTATTTCATTTGTGATCTTACTTAATCCAAGCTGGATCTGACCACCACCATTATGCCTGCAGCTGCTTACTGTGTGAGCAAATGTCTTCTTTCCTCTTTCTTGTGCCTCCCTTACATTGAGGAAGCAGTGGTAGTCACATTAGGCATCTGATTCTGTTTGGTTTTAGTAAAATGAAAAAAGACTATAAAAAAGCCGCCACTGCATCCGTAGCTTTTTTGCATCTGGCTTTCAGTCATTACTTAAGTCGTTGCAAATTTATCTATTATTCTAAACAAATAATTAGAGGGTGACTAATATACTTCATCTGAAAATGAAGCTCCTGAGTTTTAATCCCAGTATTCACAAAAGCAGCATTTGCAGTGCTAGGTGTATCTTGTATCTATTTCACCTCCATTGTCATTTCATAAAACAGAAATGCTGCTTCTCCTCTGTATGTTCTGAAAAGGGGGTGATGTATTGCAATGTACATTAACTTTTCAAAGTTCTTAAAACTGATTGTTGGAAAGGGCAATGTTCTCTTCCAGCTGCAAGATAAGTTTGGAAGTCATACTCATCACTGTTAAGGTGATTTTAGTAAATCAGATATATTGGTTTCATACACCTTTGTTAGAACTTATTTTTGCTTGCATAAAGTAAGTACAAAAAATTGCATGTGACATGTAAACCTTAACTTCTCTTTCAAGAGCTGTTAATATATGGTCGCCCTATATATGTCACTCTGATAGCCAGAAGATCAAGCAAATTTGCTGGAACACGTTTTCTGAAACGAGGAGCAAACTGTGAGGTAAATCAAATGTGATTTTTTAGGGGTTGTTTCCTCCTGCCCCTCCCTAATATAAAAGCATGAACTTGACTGACTGGAGAGCTGAAATGGTTTAGAGGATTGTTACAGGTTTGGCTATAAATCATGGAACTAGATAATGTTATCACAGGTATCATTACATTTTTCATTGACATAATAAAGTTGTTCTTAAAATAATAATTTTAGTAATGCTAAATTAGCACTTGTTTTGGTTTGGCACTTGTTTTGGTTTTTTACACTTAGAGATAATGTTATTTCCCAAACTGAGGGAAAAAATAAAAATGTGGTAATATACATTAGGGACAAATGGGAATTTAACTTTCAGTGTTGTTCTCACTGCTGTGGTTCAGTGTCTCACAGTTTAATTGTGCTCTGTTTGTAATGATCAATTCTCTGTACTGCATACAGCTTTGAATGTCATGTCTACATCATGTGTGTATTTCTGTTTGGTTTAGGGAGATGTTGCTAATGAAGTGGAAACTGAACAAATACTTTATGATGCTTCAGTTATGTCATTTTCTGCGGGGAGTTATTCTTCCTATGTTCAGGTTCGAGGGTCTGTCCCTCTGTACTGGTCTCAAGATATTTCAACTATGATGCCTAAGCCACCCATAACACGTGTGTACAAATTATTCTTTATGATAGATTATGGTTAGTGCTGTGTCCTAAAGGAGCATCTAAGAGAATAAGTGAAAACTGAATTTGCAAAAATGAAGAAATTGTCTATGCACTTGTGCTCTGGGAAGCCATAATTTAGGTTAAAAAATTAAGAAAAAAACCTCCATCTTAGATGTCACATTCAGAAACGAAATAGAAGAGGTTAGTGTTTGAAGATGTGAGCTTTCTTTGTACTTATTTTGTGTACAAAGTTAGCTACATTTAATTTAGTATTGTGGATAAAAGGTTAAACCTGTTGAAAATCATGTAAAATGCCTGGGCAGAGATTAATGGGGTCAGATTAATTGTTCTTTATAAGCATTTCATGAAAATTTAAGAAGTTGCTTACAATTTGGCAAAGGCATGTTTTTTTAACAGCTTTTGCATGAAAAGAGGGGAACATATGTAAGTGTATCATTACTACCAGAGAATTAATGTGTCTTTTGTGAAGAGTACTATTAAGGGAAAATTCTACAGCTCACTTATTACCATCTTCAATATATGTTTGTTTCAGTGGACCAAGCAGATCCTTATGCACATGTTGCTGCTCTTCACTTTGACCAAATGCTGCAGAGATTTGGCTCTCCCATTATTATATTGAATCTTGTGAAGGTACAATATTTTTAATATGTTTTAGGTGTTTAATTTTTAATATTATGCTTCTTTCTGTAGAGTCTCTGTGTTATTTTGGTTATGTTCTAAACTAATATTAGCTTATAAGTGGAATATTTTCTTCATAAATCTCATCCTAGACGATGTAGTTCATAACTCTGCTTCCACTACAGCCCTTCAAAAAAAATATTTCACATGTTTAGAGACTTCTTACAGTAACCTTTCACTGTTCTTTTCAGGTTTTTGCTATTATCCATTAGATCTAAGTCCAAATAAATTTATCACTAAATTTAATTTAGCACTAAAAACTAAAAATAGTATAGTTCCATGCAAAGAGAGGTTTGTAGGCTTCTTGGCAGGTGGTAGCATTATTTGAAATATTATGGTAAAAACTTACCTTCTCTTGTTTGCTTCCATGACTCTTCTCTGTGTAGGAGTGCTTTTAAGACTGTCCAGGAGTCTGTGAGATCAACTTAGGATAGCATTTGTTGACAAGAAAATGTTGTCTTTTGCAGCCATAGCTTTTAAAAACCATTGTGATTGTGTGTGTCTGGGCTCACATGGCTTTGACATGTGAATAATTATATGCTTTTATTCACAAGGCTTTTGGTGCAGTGACTGACATTGCATCTCTTTCTTTCCCTCTCTGTATATGCTCGCTATTAAGATGCTAAAATTCATGTTCCTTTACCACTTCATGTACCTTAAAAACACCTTTATAAAAAGGCAGGGAAGGGTAAGCCCTCAAACCTGAACACCTTTTTTTTCTGATGTATCTGTTGCTTTTACACAAATGCTAAGGGCTTCTTTCTCAAGTACTTGATTTCTTAAATGTTGATGAGATGTATGTCCTCTTGTATATGTCTAATCTGGAAGCTTGTTAGTTAGTAATTAATTTATCAGGCTTCCCTTGGGTTTGTTTAAGACTGCTGTTAACATAGATAAAGTAGTTTTTATAGCATTGGTTCAGGATAGGATTTCGTTTGGGTGGAGTGAGAGGCAAGCCATACCAATACAGAGGTTTGATGGTGCCCAGAGCAATCTGAAGTAGTGAGTGGCATCCCTGCCTGTGACAGGGGTTTGGAACTAGATGATCTTAAGGTCTCTTCTAACCCAAACCATTCTGCAGTTCTATGAAAACATGTGTTTTATTCAGGCAATGGCAACAGAATTCTAATTTTTAAAAATTACTGCGGGAGTGGGAGATGGGAGCTGTTGTTCCCCGTCTCCTGCCAGTAATGGAGAAGAATTTCCCTTTGTTGTCCTATACACCAGAACTGAATGGGATGCTTCCCTTTTCCCTGTGTTTTTGCTTCTCTTTTGTGGTTCTCCATTTCATCTACATTGCCACTTTGGTTTCTGTGTGTTCTTCTTTCAGCATTCCATTTTTCAGCCCATGATTATGCACAGTTGAAACAGGTGACTTTTATTACTAATACAGATCAATTGTTACAAACCTGGAATGTTCAGATTTTTCTGGCTTCTCTGTTCTTAATTTAATTGTACTATTTATGAAGAACTGCCCACTGTTGTTACAAGTTTCCACTTTTGGTTTGCATTATATATACAAACATGTGTGCGTGCATGTGTATGGGCTATATGCATTTGTTAATGAAAATTGTGATGATAAATTCCTTTTCTTTTTACTAAAGGAACGTGAAAAAAGAAAGCATGAAAGGATTCTCAGTGAAGAACTTGTTGCTGCTGTGACATATCTCAACCAGTTCTTACCCCCAGAGCATGCAGTTATATATATACCCTGGGATATGGCCAAATACACTAAAAGGTAGAAAAAATCCTTTCTGTACCAGTGCTTGTAGCTGCAATGCATATATGGAAGTAAATGTTGCTGAACAAAACAGCACCTTGCAAACAAAACAAGGGAGTGGGATTCAGCATACATAGTTTTTTGTAATCATACATCCTTTTTGTAATCATACATCCTTTTCTGCCTCATTCATATTTTTGAATGACAGAAAATTCAGTAGAGAAAAATCAGTGTGATGTAAAACTCAAGGAGTTTTAGGTTTTTTATATCTTCGGCTTCTAGTTTATGTAATACTTTTTATCAAAAAGAAGCGAAATTGCTCAGATACAGTCAGTCTCTCCTGTAAAATCTAAGAAGACTATAGACATAATTACTGTTGGATGAATAAAGCTGTGATATGGGCCTGTTTTAAAATCATTTTTATGGAAAAGCTTTTCTAATAGTGAATTTTTTTTAAGTATTGATGTATCTTGACTGTCTCTTTTTTTTTTCTTTTCCCCTCTCCTCAGCAAACTTTGCAATGTCCTTGACAGACTGAATGTGATTGCAGAAAGTGTAGTAAAGAAGACTGGATTTTTTGTGAATCGACCTGATTCCTACTGCAGTATCTTGCGTCCAGATGAAAAGTACTTTACATAATTTACTTGATGCATAGTGAATAGCACCTATTCTTTAGAAAGCTGTTTGGAATTTCTATGTTTATTAAATTATTTCTTATTTTAAGACTAACTAATTTGGAATTACTAAGTGACTTCTTTTGAGGCATACTGATAAGATAATTGTCATCTGAATGTTACCGAGTCTGTTATTAACCAGTGGATCTTATGGTATTAATAAATACAAAATTCAAAACTTTTTTTGAAAATAGAAACTATTTGCTTAGACTGCTGCAGATGAAGTCTCTCAAGTCCCTGAAAATCCAGAAGTAACTATTTGTCACTGAGTAGATCAGTACAGGGTACGATCTGTTATTTTATGAAATCATTCGAAAGTCATTCCGTTTTGTTTCTCTTTTAGGTGGAATGAGCTGGGAGGTTGTGTTGTTTCCACTGGTCGCTTGCAGGTACTAAAATATACTTTTGGGTTCATAGATATATTGATGTAGGTCAGCACTCCCAAAGAACAGTGAATCATTTCCCTTAAATACCTGATTGGTGACTCACAGACTGCTCTTAAATTAGTATTTATAGTACACATTATTATTGCTGTCCTTCCTAGAAATCTAATTGGGAATTAAGGCCTTAGGTTTTTGCATGGTACTCCAAAACCTTATGGTGTTGGAATTGTATGTTTGCTGGACTTAGTCTGAGAAATGCTTGTATTTTAAACTAGTTTCCATTACTGTTTAGTCTGTAATGTTACCACTGCAGGGAAAGTTAAACCAGTAGCATTTTAGCAAACTGCATCATAAAATGCTATACAGAAGTGAGGAATAAGCGCATACTTAACCCTGGTAACATATTTGTATACATGAACATGGGTTACTGACATTTTCACCAGTGCTGAATATTCTGTACATTGTTATAGCTTCCATCACTAAAAGAAAATAAAACTAGAAACATGTCATCCTTTAAGGTCAGAAAAGTACTGACTGAAATGCAAGCCATACAGTATCAAATTTATACCTGGATGTTATGGTTTTATACTCTGAACACAGGGCATATTCTTAAGAAGCATTAGTTGCTTTGACTTGCCATTCATGATTTTGTACTTCTTGTAAGTTAGAGAGCATGTGACCGTTCTTGTACTAGCTGATCGCTGGGATATGTTTGTTGAGGGCAGCTAAACAGCAGAGCAGATAGAATTTGATCTCTTTAAAAAAAAAATCAAACCTAGTTAGATTTTTTTATGTTAGTCTTACAGGTTTACCTGTAGTAGGAAAGTGATTATTTTATCTTTAATAATTTGAGAGTCGCCAGTGAATTACATGTAAGCATTCAGATCACAGTTCATCTCTGACTAGACATCTTGTGAGTCACATCCAAATTGTGACTTCTGCAAGGTTGTTTGGGAGTTGAAGGAACATCCAGTTTGTGTGATGATAAAAGCAAGAATATTTTGAAAGTAGGCATGACAGCAGTCTGATGTAGCTTGGTAGAGATGAATTGCTTTTGAACTCTTATTAGAAATGTCTTTCCTCAAATTTTTGTGAATACGTAATTTGTGATTTGATAAGACTTAGCTAGTAGTAAAAAAGTAATAATCCTGAGTGTAGTAATTTGTTGATTAAGATAAATCTTTTGTTTGGATTGCTTTACCAGACTGGAGTCCTCCGAACCAACTGTGTGGACTGTTTAGATCGCACTAACACAGCCCAGTTTATGGTGGGGAAATGTGCTTTGGCCTACCAGCTGTATTCATTGGGATTGATTGATAAACCAAATTTACAATTTGATACAGATGCTGTAAGGTAAGATAGATTAATAGAGTGTGTCATGGTTTTAATTTTTAATTTTGAGTCTAGAGATTATGGAGAATTATGTCCATGTAGAAGAAGCATACAGTTATTTCTACTGGAATGATTTAATGTTTATTCATCCAAGTTTAAAAAATCTTCCATACTTGAAATCTTGAGAAAATCCAGTCATGCTGAAAGTTTGATCTTCTGGAAAAGTATGTTAATCAGTCTTCTTACAAGATAGCTGCTTGATTTAATTCCTTTTATATGCCTAAACCTAAAGAGAAGTGTTTTCCTTTGAAATAAATTTAATAAAACCTCCACCCTACTCTTTTACACTTGTTTCAATTGCTTGAGGCAAAATGCTGACTGACAGTGAAAACTGAAATAATACGTACTTTCATGGAGAATTCCAAACTGGTATCTGTATAGAAGTACATCTTACCTTGCTATTTCCTGCTTTTTTCTTTGGAAAAAATTCATGGTTTTTGATTTATTGAGGAAAAGCTTTTCAGCAAAATTGTTCTTTCAGATCAAGTGTCAATGGTACTTATACAAGCATCCTCAAACCCTTAATGAAAACTCAGCATTTGTATTGAAATTCTTGGGGGTCGGGGTGAACTGAGCTACTTAAGTTGTAAATATGCTTCAGAAATTAATGTAGGAGTCTTTAGTGTGCTGTGTTTTTATTCCTTTAAGCTGTTGTCATGACTTTGAAACTTACGGCTTCATTGCTGATTTTAACTAGTGGTTTGATAGTTTTAGAGCATGGAGACCTAACTTGTATTCAGAAACCGCAAGTAGCTGGGCTTCTGTCCCCTTTACTTGAGGCATACCTTCAGCTCCTCCTCTTTTCCCCCATTCGTTTCCAGCACTTGCCTGGTGCCTGGAGCTGGTATGTGCTGCAGAAACAGCCTCACCTGCAGCATGTTGGTTCACCGTGCAAGTGGTGGCTCCTGGCCTCTGCCTGGTGGCCAGGGAGAACACCTGTTGGTGGCTTCCTGGGTGTGCTAGCAGTGCCTCTCATCCACCATGTCTCAGCTGCTGGGAGCTGCACGTTTACCTCTGGGAATAAATGATTTCTGCTGCCAATACCAGTTGCTGTGCAGCCTCCTGGGGCTACTGGCCAAACAAAAACAAACCAACCCACCAAACCCAAAGAAACAAGTGAGAGTCTCATACATAGTGTCATGAGCTCTGAACAATTTGTGTGGAAGCAAGTGGGTTTTGGGTTATTTCTTTTGGGGGTTTTTGTCTGTTGTTTTGGGGTTTTTCTTAAAGTTACTTAGCAGATGTTTCCTCCTGATTGATCTTATTGTACTTGACCGTGGAAGAAGATTTTCTGGACAGCTATTTAGTTTTTATAGAAATCGATTTGCTGCTCAGATAAGTGTTCTTCATCCAGATCCTTTCCAGGAGAATTTCAGTCAGATGGTTGCTAGGTTACATATGCAATACTGTCCCTTTTGTTGGAAACTTTATTAGGGAAATGCTTTAGTTGCCTTGTTTTGGTTCTTCTTCCTTTTTTTTTTTTTTTAATTTTGTTTTTTGTTTCTGTCTTCCTTTTCACTTGTCAAGGACTTCTTTCTTCTACAGATATTGCATGTAGATGCCTGAGTTACTTTGTCTTCCTATACTGATGTGAAACACGTTCCCACAGGTTTAGTGGTCGGGTTTGCTTTTCAGTTTTGGGGAGGGATTGGGACTTGCTTTGTTCTGTTTTGGGGTTTCTGCCTCTTCACTAAACTTCCAGTCTCTTTTAGCAAAATATCATCCTTGTCATTGTCTTGCTCAAGCAAGGCCATAGTTGCCATTTTTGAGAAGCACTTTTTAATCTGTTATCTTTTAGACTGACTGCCGTCTCCTTGAGATAGCTTCTTTTTCTGTGACTGTTGTCTTGTTTTTGTCATTGATAGGAAGCTTGTTTAATTTTTGCAGTTTGGACTGCTCCCGGTTTGGATACTGTCAACTTCTTGATGCCGGAGGACTTTTTTGCTTTTTAGCCAGCTCTCCTTGTTCAGGTCAATTCTTAGCCAATTCTTTTTGCCTTCTGCTTACATCAAGATTTTCCAGCTCCAGCAAATGTTACCTGACTGCCATACACTTTTGTTACAAGTCATGTTTATTCATTTTGTCCCTTTGAGCCATCATTATTGTAACTAAGGAGATTTTTGGAAGGTTGTGCTAACTTCATTCCTGGTGTACTTAACAGAAAATGTAGCCTTGAGATATTGATATATTCTGTCCCTTCTCGTGTATTAAACATGCCTTGGTTAGTGAAGATATATTATTTGTTTTCTCCCCATTAAGTAGTAGGACATATTAATCTTCTTCCTGAATCTACAGAACTGCATACTCTGTTTGTATGAACTTCTGTTATATTAAAAAGTAATGAAAATCTCAAAGTCTAAACCTTCTTACTAATAATTATGTGCGAACAAAATTGCCACATATTTATCTGAATAAAGGAGAAGAAACTGCATTGCATTTGCAGAAAGACCTTATTATATTTCCTCTTAAAAAATTCTATTCAGAAGTTTGATAGATGACACATTTTGCTTTTCCTTCAGATTATTTGAAGAATTATATGAAGATCATGGAGACACGCTTTCTCTGCAGTACGGAGGCTCTCAGCTTGTCCACAGAGTAAAAACATATAGAAAGATTGCTCCATGGACTCAGCATTCCAAAGATATTATGCAAACGCTCTCAAGATATTATAGTAATGCTTTCTCAGGTAAATTTAGGTGCTTTCTTTTAAACCATTATTTACAAAACATCTTACTCATGGTGTTTCAATAATCTACACTATGACTTTATGACAGAGTTCCTCTAAACTGTAATTTCCAAATAATTCAGTAACATCTCAAATAGGTATTCTGATTTGATGATATATTTATTTATCCTATGTTGCAGCATGCAGCCTTTTATTTAGAAAATGCACACGTGTAGCACTGCATCTGTCAGTGACATTTGTAGATCAACAGAGAAGCAGGTAAATGTTACAGAGTGTTCAATATTGGACAGAATGTCTTCAGCAAATATAAGGAAACTGGTAAATCTAAGCATGAGGAGAAGGCTTCATGTGGAGTATTTCTTGTGGTGTTTCTGAGGGCTCAAAACAAAGCGAGCTGTAATGCATGTAATTGTTTTGTGTGAATAGGAGCTACAAACTGTTACATCTGTGGTAGAAAAGACAGAATTCATTTCAGAAACCAAGTAAATAAGCTATTTTTTTTGGTTAAATAAGCTGTAAAATATTAACTTACTCCTTTACTAGCTTGTATCACTCCTTAGTAGAACAGAGTGTTCTACTTTTTTCTGGGCAACATTGCTAAGGGAAAACCTCTTTGAAAAATGCTGAGCCTTATCTTATGCAAAATAACAAAAAAAATTTTAATGTGTTTAGAAGTCTTGAAAAAGATCTAAAAGAATGATCAAAAGACAGTCTAAGACATGTCAGAAGGGCAAACGCTGAGCGCTACTGTGCTGTAAATATTGTGTCAGTCCTCTATTACTCTTTTTCACGAAAGTTGCATAGCCAGGGGTGGAAATACCATTTTTTTTTCTTCTTTCTGGTAGACTGCAATTATTTGGAGACTAAAATAACTGAACTTTAAAACAGCGAGTTTGACAATGCCTAGAAATACTTCAATGATCTCTGATTCCTTTGGCTGGAATTATTGCTTCTGTGTATATAACAGTGTTGAAAGCACACCATTCAGAGTAACTTTTCTGAATGTAAATCATGTAATTTGTGCATCATATTTGCCCAAATTAAATGGGACATGGAGAACTTGTTTATTTCAGTGATATGGTCTCTTATTGTTTGCATTGGCAATAAGGTCTGGCTTCATCAATTCTTATGAGCCAAAGGTAGCACACTTGCAGTGTCACCTGTACTGTGACATAGAAGATGGAACAAATCTCTGAGCCGTTCACTTTTATGCCAGCCACTGAAATGGTTAGGTGGAAGCCTGAGCAAAGTTCTAGGTCCACATATGGGGTCGTGGTCTGCTTGCAAGGATAGTTATGATATGCATGTCTTCTAGTAATAAAAGAATTTGTTCTAAAGAATATGTTACAAAAAGAAGAAAAAATGTAGAAATAAAAAAGTCCATCCTGTCACCTCAATGAGCTTATAGGAGAGTACACAGACATTAGTCTTTACTGAAGTCAATACTGTCTTTTGATGAAATTTTCTTAAAGGTTCTGCACACTTTCCCCAATTTACTAATGATTTTGGTATTTGATCCCATTTGAGGCTAATATTTTTGGTGCTTTATGCATTCCTTGTGTTTGAAGATGACATTGTTGAAATGTAGCATTCAATGTCATATTTACTTGTTTGTACTTTTAGTATAGAGTTTTAAAATATTTGTTTCAATGGCATTTAAAGGTTCACTGTCCAACACTGCCTGTTCAGATGGCAGCAGCTAGCTTGTTAGTGTGGCACATTGAGAGAGATCATTTTATTCTTTAAGTTTTCTAAGAAAGCAGAGAAAAAGGAAACAGTTTTAGAACAAGATTCTGATTTGCTGTCCTGCATTTATTATTGTTACTATCCATCATATATCCTTTAAAATGCAAATAAAAACCTGAGGGCTAGCCAGTTCATAAATCAGCATTTCTTTGTGTTTCTCATCTGGGAAACTTTTATTAGTGCTTTTGTATTTTATGTACCTGAATTAAACAGACTCAGAAAATATTAATGATTTGCTTGAAGTCATATAGTATGTGAGATTCAGAGCAGGGTTACAAGAGGCCTGCTATCACTGCCACCTAAATAAATCTCTTAGCCACACATGTACTGTTTGTCTATCATTAAAAATACATGAATATAAAAATAATCTACTCTTATAAGAAAATATTTGCATCTGTTGACCTCAAAGCTCTTAGGATAATTACTACTGATTAAGTTGTACAGATGAGAAAAAGTAAGACATGTATGGAGTAATAATTTGGTGGAGCTTAGAAAATGACAAGCTAAATTGATGATTTAAAGCAACAGGAAACAAGTCCAAATTACTAAAAGGTGTTTGTGAAATTTAATAATTTTACAATGTATGTATTGGCAAGAAAATCCCAAAGAATTCATCATTTGTATGTTTTGTTAGAAACTTGTGTTGTATGGATATTGTTTAATTTCATTGAATCATTCTTCAGTTATTTAGGCTGCAGTAAATTCACTAAGGTGTGTCAGATTTCCTGAAACATGCCTTAATCCATGCACATGCTTCGTGCACACACAAATAGGCAGCGGTGGAAGATGGAGCTGCAGTGTGATATCTGACTTCTGCCAAGCCTGGCCTCCTGAGGGAGAAGCCAAGGGAAGAGGCAGCCTTGGTACCAGCCCCATGTGCCCTGCAGTGTGGCAGGAGGTCTGCTCTAAATGAAGTTCTGTGGTGCTGCTTGAAGCCCAGAGGGCCCTGCAGTAGTTGTGGGACACAGACGCTGTCTCTGAGGAGCAAAGAGAAGCAGTGTCTGAATGGGCTTGAGCAGTGCAGAGCTTGTTGAATGTGCCTCTTGTCTAACAGATGCAGACAGGCAAGATTCCATCAATCTCTTTCTGGGAGTGTTCAAGCCTGCAGAAGGAAAGCCACATCTCTGGGAACTTCCCACTGATTTTTATTTGCATCACAAGAACACCCTCCATCTGTCACAGACCAGGCAAAGGTATTTTGCTGTTCTGTTTTTTGTTTTGTTTGGTATTGCTCCGATAGATTTTTAAAAATACACATTGCTAATCAAATAATTAGGTCAGCCTGTCAAAAAGTTGCTAACTATTTTTTATGTTTATACAAAAGCTTAAAAAAACCACCTTCAAGAGATTACCAAAAAATGCTGAATGTTGGTGTTTCAAAGGATTTGCTTTAGTATGTTATTTTCCTGTTGTACTTAAAAAGAAGTTTAATTGTGTATGACTTTCTATCCTTCATTGTAAAATGCTTCACTATTTTACTGAAGTACAGTTGCTAAAGTTTCATTAAGCAATATATGGGTGCATTCTTGATTGTCAGATTTATTAATGGCTGAATTTGAGATTATGTGATGAGGATAACATTTATTTTTCTATGTACTGCACTTAGTCTGCAGCTGTGCATACCAAGAAATCCATGATTTTCTACCTTCCTTTCAGCCTGTGTCTAGCCTGTTTTGAAGACTATTTTTCTTCATTTGCATTCCACTGTAGTTGCATGGTAATATAGAGAAGTAATAAAGTATAACAATTTTAAAGTAATTTGATTGCTTCACAGAGGGAAATCATTTTGTTGAAGACTATGAATACTGTGCATTTAAAAAAATCCATTTTAACAAAAAGGACAGTACTCAACTTGTCAACTAAATAATCTCTTAGGATTTTGGCTGGTTTTATCTTTGTTCATTCTGTGAGCCTTAAAGCTCTTTAGTACAAATGGCAGATCTAAATATCTGCATTTATATTTTTGTCTGGGGAAAACTGCAAGTGTTTAAACAGTGTGATCAGTCCCTGTTGGCTGCTTATTCTGTTAACCTGTTGCAGCAGCTGGCGCATGATATGGCTCTTTCTAAATTTCAGTCCTCTTGTATTGTCTCCTGAGGCTTTTCTTAAAGGTAGCTTATATGAGCCATACAACCAAGTGCTATTTCAGGCATACATTAAACATGCAATATTAATTTTCTTAACTACTCTTTCTGAACATTATTGTATGTGTAAAATTAATTCATCTGGTGTATTGCAAATATGTAAATGTTCTAGTCTCCCTTTCATCTGTTACTCTGTTAAAACAGCTGTCTCTTATTTGTCACAGATACTGTTCTCAAATGAGGTGGAATATTAAAAAGAAATGTTGGCACTCTTCATTAATTTGTTAATTAGCTTTACCTTTCGTTCCAACCAAAATTTCTTCAGAGCAGTTATAATATACAATCCAGATGTTTCATTATGTGAACAAAATTACACCTTCTTGTAATAACTAGGTGAAATAAATGTGTGGAAAAAACCTCCTCTAAGTAGTTTTTTGTTTCTACCAAACATTTGGACAAATTCTTTGAGTAACTTTTTCCTGCCTGTCTGGGTAGTGCCTCTTTTAGGTTCCTTGGGCACAGCAGCAAAAGCAATAATGACACTCATAATGAAATCAAGGATACAGAAGGAAGATGATGTTTCCTCTCATTGAAACTTCTTTGACTATCTGTGCTTTTCCTATATTGTAATTGCCTCCTCATCAGGAGGAAGGTATTTAATAAGGTTCATATCTTACTTCTATATAATTTATAATTCACGTGAAAGGACAGTGAATATAGAAAAGGAAGCGTTGTGTTGCTGTGTTACTCATCATTTATGCAGGCAACAAAACTGGGTGTGTCTGCATAATTTTTGAAGGCACTGGAGAAAGCATGGCTTGAATCAGGACTTTGGGAAGAGGCAGGACCATCAGGCAAAACTCATTCCTTACTGTCTGGATATACACAGTTCTTGGAACTGAAGCGTGTTTTCCTGCCTCTTCTGTACCATCTCCTAAATCCCACTAACAAGTCTATCCCTGGCCATGGGAATACACCCATTGTGTCTGCTACAGATGGCTACATTGACAGGAGTAGGAGATAACCACATTAATACTCTGATTACAGCCCTCGCAGTACTGTGAATACGCACGTATTTGAAATAAAAATCAATGAAGACAATTGTGTTTTCATTCCATGTAATTAAATAGGAGAAACTATCAGAATAAATCAGAGAATAAATTAAAGTATATTTGAGAGGAGAGAATAAAAATGTGTAAACATGGATGAAAGATAAAACATGCTTTGTTTTATGAATGTTGCTTGACTTCCTTTGTTGTTTTACAGAAATCCTGAGTAAATTTCCAGCAGGGCTTGAATTTTGCTGTTAGTTACACCAACAGCTCTCAGACTTTTGATAGCTGTTACATCAAAATGTATTTCTTTGTGTAGAAGTCAGCTGCTTTGACAATCATCTGATTTTGTTATCATTGACCATCGCTTCTTAATACCTTTTTCCTAAATGTTGGGATCTGAATAACATGTGGGAGGGGATGCCGTCCCCCCACTCCTCCCACCTTCCAACGACCAGAACAAGAGAAATACATAAATACTTTTGATATGTACTAAGACTTTAATTTTCAGTGCTGTAGAGGTAGGCGCCTGGAGTGTATTTTTTCAATGGAAAAAAGCCACTCTTCTGTCCATACCTGTGTTGAGCTTCATGTGTTTAAATTTCTTGATTTGAGAGCAGAGTAGTTGAATAGGGACCTGTTGAAATCCTCCATCCAATTCAGTGATGTTTGCTGAAGTGACACTGTATGGATGGGTGAATGTTGTGTGCAGCCTGGATAGGCTGGATACAAGATCCAACCTCCTGTATCAATTGTGTTTCTGTTTTTCCTGTACAGCTATACTTACTGGTGGACCACAGGTGTGCTAAAGCATTTGCCTCTTCCTTTTGATGAAGGTAGGACCTATATTTGCTCCTTGCCTTGCAGAGTATCTTGAAAAAGAAGTTCTATTCAAAAATGCTTTTTAACTGTTTTAGATCCCAAATCTTAGAAAAAAAAGTGTTTCCATAATGGTTTCTAAATACTTCTCTGCCCCCTCCCACCCTGCAAGGAGATATGTTTTTTCAATTGCAGGTTGCAAGAGCTACCTGAGTGGCTGAAAGTTCATATGTTTATGAGCCAGAGCACACTTAATCATTTTTTTCTTGTCTATTAGCATATATTTATATTCTGTGCTGTTAGTTCTACTGTTGCAGATGACACAATATAGCTTGTGTGTCTTATTTCTCTGGGGTACTGTGGAGCATGTTTTATTAGGAATTGTCATCATGAAGTGAAATCAAATCATAGTGGTTGATAATGCATATTTATTAAAGATGTGCAATGCATCTTCTTCATGTCATATTTCCTTGTCTCGGAGGGGATATGACTGTAGGAAAAAAATTGTCTGGTATGGTGACTAGGTGAGCAGGGTACTGTTTGTTTAGATTTTTGCAAGAGTCAGTAATTGCTAGTAAAAAGATTTTTTTTTTGCCCCTCTCAGTGACATGTCCTGAAAACAGACGGAAGTTGACAGTGAAGAAATTCCACAAATATGAAGAGGAAATTGATATCCACAATGAGTTTTTTAGGCCATATGAGTTGAGCAGTTTTGATGAGACCTTCTGCTTGGCAATGACCAATTCTACACGGTATATGGGGATGTTTTGTGGCTCTAAATCCTTGACTGGAAGTTGATTTGGTGTAAATTAAATATGCATTTGATATATTTGGTTAAACGTGTAATTTCAAATTTAGCAAAGTTCTTGAAACTAAATCACGATGCTACATGGAAATGTTACTTTAAAAAAAAGTCTGTTAAAATATCAATTAGATTTCCAATTATTTTTTATTACAGAGTGCCTAATGTCTGGGCATTTGATGGCTGAGAGATGAACTTTTCTGTGTTGATTCAGATCACAGAGGCTATTTTCAACACAATTGTTTTCTCATTGTTTTACTCTCATTTTGCAGTTGTTTTCTTCAGTTCACATGGTTCTCACAGCTTGCCAGATATTTTTGGGACTTTTTTTGTTGGCAGCTGGATATTCTGAGCATCATCTGAATCATGGTTTGGCTAAAGATTTCCAGGGAGATTATGTTTCATGTAGCTGTTTGACCCAATTTGAGTGTTGGCAGCATTTTGAAAACAAAGTACCAAGCCCTGAGTTACAGGGCTTCTTCAGCACCAGAGTGGAGCACAATGTTTTAGCATCTTTGGCAAGTGGCGATACTTGCAGCTGTTTTATGGGACTAGATAATGCAACTGAAAGCTTTTTAAATACCTAGGTTATATATACATCAACGTGAAATGATAAAGTTAGAACTTAATATCTCCTTATGATGATTTTTTTTTAGTTCACAGATAGAGGTGGTTCTTCCAGAAAATTTAAAGATTTTATGTGTTGATCATTATTCATGAACACTTTTTGCTTTCTGTTTTGACAGAGATTTTATGCCTAAGAATGTGGGAATCGATCCAAGTCCATTTACTGTTCGTAAGCCTGATGAAACTGGAAAATCTGTGTTAGGGTAAGTCTGAAATCAGAAATTTTGTTCTGGTTTAATAGTAATGAAATTGTAATGAAAATAAATAAACTCTTATGTGTGTGTCTGTGAAGCATATTCTATGTTACATGGGAAATAAAAAGTTCATTGGTGTTATACTGTAGAATTGTACACTTTGAAAATCATATCTAATTTGAGATTTTTATTTGACGCCAGGAATTCTTAATTCTGACTTGTTTAATGTTTCTGTTTTCCTATATTCCTCAAAGTGAAATTCATGAGAAGATTTTATCTATAATATACAGAAGTTATTAAAATTTGATCATCTCTTCATCCTAGTGGCAACTCTATTCCCTATTGGAGTTGACAGCAGTGCATATTTTCTTGTTGTCTTTAAAAAAAATTATAAATTTTTCATAAATAGTAAATATTCTGAAACAGCAATAAATGCCAATTTCAGCATAGTCTTTGATAAAATATGTTATTAAAATATTTATGGATAAAATTATATAAAACAATCCAGCGATAGTTGCTGGGACAAATGAATGCTTCATTTAGCTGCTTTTGCATCCTGGACCTGCTTTGTTACTCTGTTTGTTCCAGTGCTGTGTTGATCTGCTGTGTCACACAAGGGCTGTGCAGAATCTTCCTGAATTCATTCTCTCTTTGATACCTCAAATTAAGGAAACCTTTTGTCAGTAGTAACTGTGCTGTCACAACATTATAAGTTCCTCTGAAAATTTGCTGTTCTGTTAAACACTAGAACATTTGGCTGTCTCATGTGCTCTGATCCTGGGGGTCTCATTGTCAATAAATGTTGAGAGTAGACTGTGCTTATCACCAGTAGAACATCATTTCATGCTACTGGTGTTCCCTGGGAATAAACAGGAAGACTGTTCAACTGTTAGACAGTTTATCTCTGCTAAGAATTGTGAGTTTATGAGTATTTTGAGTATAAGCTTTGTTCTTCCGCTTTGGTGTAATGTCAGATTTTGGACTAACTAATTTGTCTCCAGGTGCTCCATTAAATACTTGACCATTATATAATCTTCTCAGGCACTTTTATTCAAGCTCTTTGCTGTGATTTTTAGGGATAGATGAGGTGAGACAGAGAATCAGCTCCCTCAAAGCCACATTCCAGGGCTCCCTGTGTGTCACTGATAAGGCTTCCCCTTCATTGACTGTGTCGTAGGGTAAAATGTGGCTTCACTCTTGCACCTCACTCATATTTAGCCTTGCAAAAGGTGGTACCTTTGCCTTGCACATTTGTCATCATCTTTTGATCTAAGACATTTCTGAAGGGTTTGGTGATCTCTTTTTGTCTGTAAGTGTTCGAGTCCCAAGGACACTTAGGTCTTGGCTGAGTACACGTTGGGAGTGGGGCGAGGATAATGCTCTTACTAGCGTTTGGCTACTCGCTCCACTCCTCAGCTCTCAGAAAGGACTGCTTTTCTTGTGACCTTCATCTCATTTAGAAAAATAGGGGAAAATCTTTTAATTTTCCCTAAAAAGAATGCTTATGTCTTCATAACTTTCTGTAAATTTCAGTCCAAGGAAATGTCAGGTTCTGCTGAGTCAGAAATCAAACTCGCCCGTGGTGTTATTTTCCCCAAGGCATTTGTTCCAGCTCTAAGATTTCTTCTGATATGATAATGTCCTCGGGGGTGGGGTATGCTCTCGATCAGAACCTTTGGAAGGACTCTCCTACTTGTTTATACATGTTCCTTGAGCATATAAAGTGTAGCTAATTCAGTACAGGGATAAACTGCTGTGTGAGTTTCACTTCAAGAGGCAGCATCTGTAACAGTCATGGTGTACTCCACTAGGGCTCAAGTGATGCTGATGAGAGCACTAAACCTGCATCTCCAAATAGCATTTGCATCAATCTATGTGCTCTTTTCACAGCCTCTTTGCATGCTGCTGTCTTCCTTTAGAGTGAGTCACGCGCAGTGTCAGTGATACATGGGACACTCACTGCAGCAAGGAAGACATGTTCCTTCCCTATTTCCAGGGATTTGTCTATAAACTGTCTATTTATTAGTTAATGTCTATTCATTAACTGCCTTCCCTGAAAGATTGTGACAATGTCTGAGAGGAAATTGCAGCTAAATACCCTTCTGTGGCCAGTAGGAGAGGATGCAGAGCACATAAGTCTGGTATAATTTTCTGATGGGTGGAATAATGTGTACCTTTCAGAGTGCATACAGTTAAATCCAGTGTTAGCCTGCTTACAGAGATGCTGTATCTGGAAGGCTTCTTACAAATAAGGCATCTCTTTATATTGACTAGAATTTCTTGAGTGAGAAATACATACTGCATAAAGAGATGTTGCTGATTAAAGAATTAAATTGAGGGCAGAGGTATGGAAAATAAAGGGAAAAAATTACCGTTAAGATTTGGAACTAAGATTAAGAAAGCTATTGGTGTGAATATTGTTATTAATCAGAAAGTGAAACTTTTTCCAAGATCAAAACCAAAGATATTATGTCTCAATTAATTTTTATTCCTTTTTATTTATTCAGTGGTGTGGAGGGATTTAAGTAAAAAATCAGATAATTGGTGAAGAAAAGCTGTCAGAATCCTTTGGGCTTTCTTTAAATGCTCTGGAATAAGAAGAGATTGAAGTCAATCGAGGATTGTAAAAGATGAGCAAGAAGTTGCCCCAGAGGTTAAAACTTATTTCCCCAGAAAGACTGTAACCAAGATTAGGAATTTTAAATATTCATTGCTAATATCTTGCTGATTTCATAAATACACACTGCCTTTCCTAATAGGAACAAAAATAACAGAGAAGAAACCGTGCTGCAGCGCAAAACAGCTGCCAGTGCTCCTCCACCCCCAAGTGAGGAAGCAGTGTCAAGTAGTTCTGAAGATGATTCTGGGACAGATAAAGAAGATGAAGGTGCTGTTTCTCAGCGTTCAACTCCAGTAAAGGTGACTGATACAGGAGACAATACAAAAATCACAGAGGTAAGAAATTACTGTGTTAGGCAAGAAGGCTTAAAATTCACATTCCCTTAAAGAAATGTTATAGAACAGTCAGAAGTAAAGCACTGAGAAATTTAGTGACAAAGGATTCCAGTGTATTTTTTTTGTGTAGATATTAGCATAACTGCAGCACGACTGCTTGTAAACCTTTTCTGTTCTTCTTGTCATGTAATGGTGAAACACAAAGGAAAATAGTATAAAAAAAAGAAAATTACTGTCAGAAGCCTATGGTATTTGAGAGGTATTCAGGTCATTACATAATGTAAAATGCATCTATATTAGTGTGTTAATTCAGAGCAGTAGTGTACTTATGGTTATTGTGCCTTACCATGCTCTGGCACACATCATGAGGTGGCCTTGAAGCATGCAGGTGAGATTCCTTTTCTCCAGGAACGCACTTGATCTACCTACTTAATCAACATTTAGTCCATGGGAATTAATCTGGAGCAAACCCCCTGAAAGACATGTAGTATGAACCTGAGGTCCTGAGAACCACCTCTTGGAATTACAAAGCAATTCCTTTTGGATGATGCCACTTGCTTAGGTCGATTAACTGTAAATTAATGTTCATTCTGTCTAAATTTCAACCTGATTTATGTGAATGCTTTTAAATTGCTGTCTCATAATTATATGATC
The DNA here is from genome assembly GCA_013397845.1 of Melanocharis versteri. Taxonomy (NCBI): domain Eukaryota; kingdom Metazoa; phylum Chordata; class Aves; order Passeriformes; family Melanocharitidae; genus Melanocharis; species Melanocharis versteri. The sequence goes on from VZTG01009485.1 coordinate 580,671, forward strand.
TGGCATTTAAAAAAAAATTAACTAACTTTAAAAATGGGCATGATAATGTTACTGCTAAGGTCCTGTGTTATTACTGCTACTAAGGTTGAAGATAATGGCAGTGAATAAAATAATGAAATAAATTGCATTTGCCCAGTCAGGTGGAAAGAATGTATATTTTCAGTTGTGGGCTATTAATCTCCTTTTGCTAACATAACTCCCATTTCGTTGGAATCCCTTGGGTGCTAATTTAATGAAAATATTGAGTTTATAAAGAACTATGGAAGTATCTATTTTATTAGTTCATGTAATAGTTCTTCAAATTCTTTCTTGTAGATATCCATTTTGGATATCATTGAAAGTGTCTTAGCAAAAGGTTATGCTAATGGAGACTATAGAAATTTGGAAAATACTTATGTTGTCTGGCAGAGTTGGTTTTTTTTGAAGTCACAGCTAATTTAAATGGTTATGGTATTGTGCATGTTATCACTTCTGAAGAAAATTGAGTATTTATGACCTTAGCATAAAATGTGGTGCCTGATAGCTAGCAGACAATTAAACTGCCTCTTTTTTTTTGCCACAATTCAAATTTTGATTGTATTCAGTCTTTAGCCTAGGGTTGTGTTCTCAGATAATGGATTTTCAGCCTTCAATAGTACAATAGTGTCTTCCTCCTAAGCCAGTACAAGTGCATTTGTTTATTTGCGTTTATGCAAGATATTTTATCTGAAAGTTTTTTCCATTATCTCTGAATAACAGTACTTGTTCTCCAGCAAATCAGATTGTTTCTAGATTTTTTTGAACAAAAATCCAAGTTGAAATTTTATTCTTGATTCATACTGTTGCATAATTTATCTCACATCAGTTTTTCCCTCTGTTTTGAACACACTTCAGCACACAAATCTAAGATATCTTTTTTAGTTTTTTAAGATGCTTAAATGAAAGATGCATGTAAACACAAGGTATGATTTGACATATTATTGAATTTCAATGGCTTAAAAATTGGGTGAGCTATTCTGACTTTTTAGTAATGATATGAAGAAATATATTCCGATTTATTAGCACCTTTTCATGCACTGAATTTTAGTCATAATTTGGATTGTTGATTCATTCCATTCCTTATTATCTGGATAACCCAAAAAGCTAGTTCCTTTCTGCTCACATCTCTGAGAAGTTACTTAAAAATGCATTTATACTTCTGGTCAGGACATACCTTTCTGAAGTTCTTTGAGTCTTTTTGAACTAAGAGAAAACTGTCTTTATATTTGACTCACAGTCATATGTGTCTTGTCAGAACCCCCCCCAGTTTAGCACTGAATCACTAGACACAGTTAGTGAACTATGGCATGTGCATTGATTCCTTGTTATAGTTGACTGACATGATTGCATAATGTATAAAATAAAAATAGTTTTGTTCAACCTGAGGTTTGTAATTATTGCAGAATTGACAGCAGGAAATGTGAAAGCAAATGTGGGAGCATGTTCTGAACGAATATGATTTATTCTATATTAAGTTTCAATACAGAACAGAATTTAATAACTACACCATTATGTTCTATGAATATAATTTATTCTCCTAATACGTTGTTTTATCTGATGTTATGTTTCAAGACATCTTTACTTGTTGAATAAATGTGTTGATTAATATTTCTAATAAAATATTTTCTTAAAAAAACTATGTGTAAGCTAAGATTGCTGTGGATGTGAGAAACCTGTTTGGTTTTGTCTGCACCTTTGAAATTATATTTTGGTTTGTAAATAAGTTCTTTCTTAAGAGCAAACTTTCTTTGGATATTATGGTATTCTAAGTCTGAATCTTTCTTTTATTCCAGAATGTAGTGCAATCAACGAAAGATGTGTATGGAGTCAATCTTTCAGACATCCCTTCAGAAGACGATCTCGCAATATATGCAAGGTGAGATAAATTTCCAGTGGTAATTGGTAAAAGATAATTGGAGCTAGTTAAGTGCAGTTTGTCAAAGTGCTGCCTTTGATTAAACTTATTTAAATGATAAATTTAGGAGAAATTTGCCTATATATGGTATCTCTTTCAAAATCGAAATGTTTTCAGCTGTGTCAACTCTGATTTCAGTGGAAGCTATGCAGATGTCTCTGAAAGCAAAATTTGGAGCTTAAATCAAATGAAAAATGCTTCAAAAGAAATACCTGTCACTTAGTATAATCCTAGAAATTCGTAAGTAAATTCATAGGAATTCCATATTCCATTGATAAGTAAATTCTACACGAATGGTTCTACAGGAATGTTTGGAAGCTTTGTAATCTGTGAGGTTTGCATTTTTCAGGTGTTGAATTACTCCAATTCAAGTGAGTCATAATGAAATAGCTTTTTTTGTAACTTGGGTAGCTTGGACTGTTATCCTCTAGAAGGCAGTTGTCACCATTCCTTCAGGAGCCATGAACTGTCTGCCCCTCAAGAGCAATCAGGAATGCTGTTCTGAATTGCCATAACCCCGTATAGAGCACTGGCTACATGTTGCTCTTGTTAAAAAATGTGTAGTTACACTATTGTTCTCAAGTTCTCTTTTGGCTGAAGCCAAAAAGAAACTGGTTCAAATTTTCCTTTGTTTCTTAAACCAGAAATTATTTTCAACATTTTTTTTTAAACTTGAACCAAAAGTGAACTAGAATAATTTCAGTTACAGATGAACTAGAGCTGAACCGAAAAGTTACTTACTGAGTTCCCTGGTGGAGGAGATTCTTTCCTGAACTGCAGTATTTTTCTTTGAAAACTAGTCAGGATCATGGCAACTAATTACTGGGAATCAGTTGGAGAAATTTAGATCCAAATTGAAGACCCTCTTAGTTCCAAAAGTCTTAAATGCTGTTGCCAAGAGACCTGCTCATGCAAGATACTGGGAGTGCAAATCAGTGAGATTTGCTTAGGAAACCAGTGTTTCAAACACCTGGTTAGAATGTAGAATTAATGATGTTTGACAGAAGGGGTGTAAGAAATCTACACCTCATCTCAGAAAAGCACTGTGTGTATATTGAAGTGAATACTTGTGAGATATGCATTGAAATGGCCTTGTGTGCATTTGTTTTTATTTTCTAATGTGTAATAGCAGTAACCTACCTTGTTATATTTGAAACCTTTTCAATTTTTAAGGGAAATTTTAATTCACTGTGATATCTAAATTGGTGATATGTGGTATTTCATCCTGACTTAGTTCATTAATCCACTCAAAGCATTTTTTCTTTTTATTTAAAATTATTTTTCTGTTACTTCTTCTTTAGGTATAGCTATTTCTCTTGCACTCTTTTGTTCTTTAAAATTCCCATTTCTACCAATTTCCTACAAGCTGAGTCATTTGAAGATACTACACTTGAATAGGGTTAAGGAGGATGTTTCTCATTATCTCTGAAATTTTTACCTTCACCTATGCCTCTACCTTTGTTTCTTTTTTATTTTAACCACTAGAAGATGGATGCAAATTTGACAACTATCATTTGAAATAGCAGGTAGTTATTGTGGTTCTGCAAATGGCCCAGTGTGAGCTGGTGTCTCCTGTGAGTCTCTCTGTGAAGATGAACAGCTCTGTGTTAACATCCAGAATTGCAGCTACTTCCAATTTTATCATTTCTTCAGGCTGGACTAGCAATCTACTGTTAATGTAAAACTGCCCTTTGAGGCTTTGAAGCTCCCTATTCATATCCTTTTCAAGAAAAAAACCAAAACAAATCTTGCATTTATTTCATTTCCTTCAAGCAATGCAGGTTTTAAAAATAGAAAAAATTACAAATTCTTTATCTCTTTTAGCTAACAAGACATAGTGCTATTTCTGGTCTGGTGTGCTGATTTATGTACTAAAGGATGTCAGTAAAATCTATACTTTCCAAAATGTACATCGCTTGAGAATGGCAGCAATTTCTTTCACAGTATGATTACAGTTCTCACATCAAGCCTTTTTCTGTTACTGTAATGAGGGAAATGGGGATGTAAGATCCTGGCTTCACGTGACATCGCTGGACATGGTACATGTTTTTTCACTGCTAGGATTAGGGTCTCGCGGATTCAAAGTACTTCAGGTTAAGTTACTTTACATCAACTGATCTATATGAAGCCTATTTGCAAATGCAAATTAAAAGTAATTTGGATCTATTCAGCCTGTTTTCACTGATGCCTGAGATAATTCTCATCAAAACAGAAATCACAGAAGCACAGATTGGTTGAGTTTGGAAGGGACAGGAGGTCCCTCTAATAATTTGAGGATGTATGCTGCAGATCAACTGTGCATGGTATCTTACTGACGTGGGGTAACTTGCTTGTGTGCATTTAGGTCTTGTTACTTTCAAAATATTGAATAATTTGAAGCAATTAATTAAAATACTTATACAATTAGTTTGCCTTTGGATTTTTTTAAGTTGGTTTCAATAGCAAGCTCCTGCACTACAAGATCTTAATTATCTTGATTTCCACTTATAAATCTCTTGTTTAGTGATGTCAGTATTTATTCCTTTAACATCTGAAGTGATGTTGCTTGTCTCTGAGGCTTTTGTTTCTACAATATAGAATCTGAATGGAGCAGAAATAAAAGCTGCAATAAGTTGTTGTTCATTTGACTTCTGTACACTCTTTCATGCAATTGGTTTTGCACTGGTAATAGTTGCTTGTTAAAATTTAGTAAATATTCCTGAAGTAGACCAGTAAGACTTCTTAAGCTAAATGCAAGCTCACTGTTAGGAAAAATCCTCTGCCTCAGAAAATTAAACTAGTAAATCACAAATAACATTTACTTGTCTTTTTGGTGGCAAAGCTGTGTTGGAGAGTGAACAAATTGAGTGCAAGATAGCTACATATACTTACATTTGAAACCATCTGACTTCTATTCTGACTGAGTGAGATTAGTGATAGGCTTTTTTTCAAAAGATTTTGTTCCACTTCATTGCCAAGAAAAAAAACCCATGACAATATTTTCCATTGGCAGCATCTTCCAGCAAATATTTGGAGATGGGGAAATTGTCCCAAAAGGTTGTGCTTGTAAATAAGTGATCTGGACCAACAGCATTTCAGATGGATAAACTAGATTGAATTCAGCAGAGGACTGATTTAAATCTGAAGCTTGAGAGACTTTGTGTCTTTTGCTGATTTTTCCATAGGCTATACCTCTGACTGATTGCTTTAAAAAAGACATAGGAAGTTGACTGTAGAGGCCTGCCTGTTTCTTAGGGGAGGCCTGTTTCTCTCTCATAACATACTAGGTGACACCAACTGATAAACAAATCTTTTTTCAAAGGAGGTTCTGAGTTCATGCCAGCACCCTCTATGAACTTTTAGATCAGTGACTTACATAGCATGACTCAAAATCTCATTTCTTAGTGACATTTTCTTTTGTTTGATGATTTTTGGGGGATAGTTCTTTTATTTCTTTGATTTATTCTCTGATCTACTGCTTTTCACAGGTTTGTTCAGCTGGGACAGAGTCAGCATAAACAAGACAAGGGCAGCCAGCAATTTTGTTCAAAACACCCTTTGGATAAGGTCATAAATTTGTAAGTATTCTTTTTCTTTTTCCCTTTAGCCTGATTTTGCTTTTGTCATTAGATATGAAAAATTATCAGGTAAATTTAATGTTAAATTGCTTGAGAATCAGACTTCCATTTTCTTTACTACATAAAGGGATTCAATGCGTAGCATGAGGAACTGGGGTTTTGGGGTTTTGGGGGGTTTGGGGGTTTTTTGTGTTCTTTTGGGGAGTGTTGTGTTTTGTTTTTTAGTTTTTGTACTATCAAGGGGTTCGTATTCAAAAGTCTTAGCAATCCTGAATTAACAGAAAGTGCTGAAACTACTGAGTTTAAAGGGCAATTTCTTCTTGCTGTGATTACTTTTGAAAGAGGCAGTTTGAAAGATTGGTTGACTTGCATATTCTTCATTAAAAAACATTCAAAGTTGCATTTGAATCTTCTCAGTACTAACGTAAAAAAAGGGTCGTGCTGTTATCCAAATGTCATATTAATATTGAACCCGGTCTTAGAATTTAGATGATCAAGTACTACCTTCCCAGTTGACATCTTCCTGTACTGTAGGCAGCTTCAAGTTTCACCAAGGCAAGGCAGATTTTTATTTACTTCTGTCTCTGAGGTACATGATCCTTTATCCAACAGCATGGTCACTTCTTAGAGCTGCAAGAGCTTTACTGCAATCCCTTGATTTACAGAAGCCTCAGCTTTGTTTCCTGCACTGCCTTTTGTCCACCCCTCTGTGCTGATGAAGTGAGGGAACCTTGAGCATAGCATTTATACCTAAAGAGAGAGAGACTTGGTGAGTCTCAGCTCTGCTGAGAGAGTAGAATGACATGAAACAGATGTAATGCTGTGTATGAGACAATACTGTCTAATAGCAGTGTTTAGTCACCTGGTATTAGCCACATTTAAAGTGATGTTACCACATTTGTAGGTAAATGAGCCTGTAGTTTTATAATAAAACATGCCTAATGGGTATTAAAGTAGTAAATTAGATTGGCAAACTGTAAAACTGTTTTTCAATATGAGGGAACAAGCCTGAATATTTTAAATGGACGTGTTTATTAAGAAAATATTTTGTAAGAAGAAGAATATTTTTGCTATGAATGAAGGCAATTTCTTTTTTGTAATTGCAAAAATCTCCCAGCATGTAAGACAGTATAGGAAATAATCATTCCTTTCTTACCCCCTTAAATGTAAATTTTTTTCCCAATGCTCAGCTACTGTAAAACAAACACATTAGAGTCTATACACAGAATTCTGGTGGCTTTGTGGTAGTCAGATGTTAATTTTTCTCTTTTCCCACGTGTAACTTCAGTGTGTTTCTGGATAGAAGAAGTGTAAAAGTCATAGGGCACACAAATCTGTGCCTCCTGTCACTCCTCCTCTTGAAGTCATGCACATCATCTCTCCCTGCCAGTTCTACCAAACATGCTCCTCTGTGCAGATCAGAGAAGAAATAGGGTATCTTAGAGTTGGTAATGCCTTTTTTTATGACGGTATATCTCTAGACAGCTTAAAATTTTTCTTTGAGTTTTGTTCTGTAACTTTTTTCAAAAATGTTTAAATACTGCTTGGATGGTGACAGATTGTTCTTTCAGTTAAAGTCATAAATGTAGCCATTCTTTGAAGGCATGTTGTTCAACTCTGAAACAAGGAAGCTTTCTCTTACTGAGTTTGAATTGCTGCTCTGAATCAGGAATTTCCTTGGAGAATATTAACTTTTTAGAGATAAAATAGAACGAACATAAGTGTGCTCAAGATTAGGGAGAGAGGGAGGGTTTTCAGTAGCAGCAGCTGAGGCACAGCTTGCACTTGTTTCTCAAGGAGCTCTTGAAGAAATTGAAAAATTATACTAACTTTATTAAATTGATTTTAGATGCCTTTTAAATTGAAAAAAAAACTGACAAATTTAATTTTCCAGTAGTTGCTTCATGTATGATACAAATGCAATTAAAACCTAGTTCTTTTCGTAGTAAAATGAAGTACTCAGTCTAAAACTTGGGTTTCATATCAGCAGTGAGATATGATTTAGGCTTAGGTTAGTTGCTGTCCTTTACACACTTTTCAAGAAAATCTTTTTTAATAACCCCACATCTCACAACTTTAAAATACTTGACCATTTAAATCAAATACATGAAGCCACTACAAAAGAAGAGATATTTCTTATTTTTATAATGTCACTGCAGTGATATTTATGAATTCATATGGGTACTCAAGAGAAGGTTCTGGCTTAAATTTAGAAACTGTAAGTATAGACTAGAAATAAAAAATGGGGCCTTGAACAGGGACCAAAGTGATGCAGTGAAATGATACTGAAGTTGAGTGGAGGATGTGGAAGGGTTTTTGTTCTTAGAAATTCCGTGAAGGAAAAAAGGATAGAATTTTACTTAGAGCTAAATAGAGCTAGAGCTGGACTACTTTTAGCCCAATCTATTATAATGTATATGAAGAGAGACTCTAAGTACTGTAGTGTAATTACTGTTGGCTGACACAGTGCACCTGTTCCTAATTCCCTAGTATTCATTTTGGTATGATTAAATAATACTGTTGTAAAAATATACTCTCAAAACCTTTTCAAATGTACTTGATAAATTTATCTAGGAGTACAAGAAATTTTATTCCCTCCTGAAAAGGGAATTGAGTGTTTTGATTCACTGTAGCACAAAAGAAGAGTGTGGGCACGCTTAAACATCCTTCTACCGAAGTGTGGCTGGTGCGTACGTGAGGGTCCAAGCTGACTTCAGTGCCTGTGCTCCAGGTCAGGTCGTAGAATGCTTTGGGTTGGAAGGACTCTTAAAGACCACCTGGTTCCAACTCCCTGCCACGGGCAGGGACACCTTCAACTAGACCAGGTTGCTCCAAGCCCCATCCAGCCTGGCCTCCAGCACTCCCAGGGATGGAGCATCCACAGCTTCTCTGGGTGATTTGTTCCAGTGCCTCGCTGTCCTCACACTGAAGGATTTCTTCCTGCTGCCTAGATTAAACCTGCCTTCTTTCAGTTTAAAGCCATCCCCTCCTTGTCCTGTCACTTCATGCCCTTGCAAAAAGTCCCTCTCCAGCTCTCCTGCAGCCCCCTTTAGGCACTGGAAGGTGCTGTAAGGTCTCCCTGGAGCCTCTTCTTCTCCAGGCTGAACAACCCCAATTCTGTCAGCCTGTCTTCGTAGGAGAGGTGCTCCAGCCCTCTGATCATCTTCATGGATATTTGCTTAGGATTAAAACAAGGCAAAAGAGTACATTTTGTTTCCTTTTTAGATATACTCTAGAGACTTGAGGAGGACTGATCAATGTTGAAACAAATGCAGTGGCTTTCTGGTGACTGCTGTGTTTCTGAGAGCTAATCCACATCACCATGCACTTTTCCTTGGAAGTATGGAACATCCTCCTTGTAACTGAAGGTTTTAACTGTGTCTTTTATTGAAGAGACAATGATACTCTTGGTGAAACCATACCAGGAAGCCTGCTCACAAGTGGGATGAAAATAATTGAAAATTGCATGTCAAGGGTGCTGTCCTTCATGATGTAATGTTTATGTTCCTATCTACGTAATTTTCACTGGGAGGCCATAAAACTACAGGTCTCTAGGGAAACCTGATAGCCAAGTCATAAATAACATGCTCTCCTTCATGACTATTGTACGATATTAAACTTATTAAGTAGAATAGATTTTTACATGAATATGTTAGAGAAATGACTTTTAATTAAATGACTGGATAATACAAGCACTCTACAAATAGTTACAGCTTAATACAGGGCTATTAATCAAAGTTGGTATGCGTGAACATGCGGTTCTTTCAATATATTTTTATCATGTTGATGCAAGTAGGTGGAAAATTGAGATTTAGTTATTAAATGCTCAAAATGAAATGCACTTTGCTGCCTGGATTCCATTGTGCCTAAGGAAAGGATTTTTGAGTCATTAGTGCTTCAGAAATGTCATATCTTTAGAAACCAATCGATAGAGAAGGCATCAATTTAGTGCTATGGCTCTGCTTTGCTCTTTTACTGAATTGTCCACTTGCTAGTGGGCCAGACAGACCAGTTATATTTGAGTAAGTGACATCTTCTGTTGTTAGATAGTGACATTGGTAAGTTAGTACAGTGTGCTAGTGTCAAATGCCATTGCTAGAGTCTCAGCTCGGATGCTTTATTCTGGTTAAATAAGTATCTGCAGAAACGATGGATGCTCTGAAAAGCAATCTGCTTTTAAAGCATCTAAACTAATGGTTTTTACCAGTTCTGAAAACATCCACCTTAAACAAACCAGAAGTGATAATGAGAAGAAACTATCGCATTTGAAACGATCACATTCATGAGGAAAAAAAATTAAGTTTTAGAGCGTACAGAAGATCTCTGTGGGTGACCAGTGATTTTGTTGTCTCAAGTTCAATAGTATACTTGTGTAAGTAATTCTATCATTGCAGTCATATAATCAAATGAATGTATGGCTATGCAAAGTTGAAATATAAGATTGATAAGTATTACTTTGATCTGAAACCTTCTTGTTTTACATACCATATTCCAGTTGTAGTGGAATATTAGGCACAGTATATACTACATGACATGCTGCAGTAATTTTTTAAGACTGACGAAGTGTCACATGATGGAACATCCAAAATACAATATATTTTACAAAAATAAAAGGCTGCAGAATGAGGGAGCAAGTTTTTTTGGCAATTTTAATGGAGATCCTCATTTAGAAACAGTGTCAAACATTAGTTTGTGCCCATAATGCAGCTAGAAGTTTATTAGGGCATTTTATTTATAGAAGGGCTTTCCCTTTCCTTAAGTGTTCCAGTTCTTACTTGGTTTTTTACCTTTAAAAGAGGCGATTCTACACATAAAAATAGCTTCTTGTCTCTTGAAAAGCACCCAGATAGTGAGTCATGACTGTGGCTTCTGTAGAATATGGCAATGATGCTAGTATCTGAATCTTCATTGCATTTGGGGTGGTTGATGTTTGCTTTATGAAATAGTGAGCTTTGACAGTAAGTTGCCACTTTACTTTCTTACCTGAGAAGTTTTGAGCCCAAAAATATGTGTATATTAGGATTCAAATATGGTATTTGTTGTATTAAGAAGATTTAAAAAGTATTTTCATAAAATGTCTGAGTGCTGTTGCTTATAATAAATTGTCTGTTTCCTGACAATTAGATGGAAATTTCTTACCTGATTAATCCTTTCTCTGTGTTGGCTCAGAGTATAATCACTTGTTATAATTGCTACTAAGTGGATAGCTCAATCAAATGTTTCTTTTATCTGCTGTGATGCATGGCACAGATCTACTTTAGCTGGCGTACTTACTGACCGTACCAGATCTGAGGAAGGATGAAGAAATGAGGGCAGGGCAAAGGGAAGTGAGAAGGTATTCTGTAATGGGATTAATGACAACTTACCTAATTACCCTACTTGGAAAGCTGGGTCTTATCAGGTCTGCAGTAGTGATAAAAATCTGGGTAAATGAATTATCTACTGGGAACTTGCCCTCTCATTGACTCTTCTGTATATTTCAAGGAAAATAAATACTCTTCTCTCTCTGTGGAAAATTTTTACCTAAAGTTCCAAATATTCTGCATGTTTGGTTTTTTCCAGAATACCCATCTCTTCCTTTTCTCAAGACAATATTTACGAAGTCCAGCCTCCAAGAGCTGATAGGAAATCGATAGAGATTTTCCATGCACACATTCAGGCTGGAAGAGGAAACATGCAGCCCCTGGGAAGAGATGACTTCCTCATGTACAGAGAGTACATTCGAAACAGATACATGTAAATCCAAGCTGGATTCTCCTGCCAAATCTACCGTGCTGATAAGTCATAAAAATAGTTTTAGAAAGGAAATCTAGTTTTGTTCTTTTGCAGTAATGAATTTATTACTAACTTTTCTATTTATTATACTTACTGTTATCAATTTATTGTATTGTGCTTTAGGGAAAAAGGTGATTTAATATCTGATTTAAAAAGTTATTTAATATCTTTTTAGCTGAAAGTGTGTCTTAAGAGACTGAGTGAATAATCAGAGCACCCAGAGTCACTAGAGAGTATGTAGCGATTTATGGCAAAGAAAATACGGCATCTTTAGTTTTTTATATTAATTTCTTACATTGTTATGTTTGCTAATAAAACTGAAATTATTTGTACACAAGAATCAGAAGAGAATAGTTTTCTTCCTCTTTGTTCCATGACAGAAAACGATCTTTTTTTACAGCAGAATATTTTCTGATATTTCTTGAGGTTTTTAGCAAAGTGAGTGCTAGAATGACTGCTTGCAGTTTGCTGCTTTCTTAAGCAAAAGTGAAAAATATGCGGTTTATGTCAAAATCAAAATTTGCATTAACACTAATAAACTTTGTAACCTTAATATGTGTCAAAACTAATCTAACTGGTGCTGGCAGCTGCAGAATCTGTGCCACATGCTGCAGGGTGAAGATGGCTTGTGACTAATTATCACAGCCTTCTGGTAGGAGTCTGACGACAACCCCATAATGACTGCATCTGTAAATGAGGGAATGCCCTTGACATTACTGAGTTTGGACACCTAGAGAGTGCCAAGCCATCCTGCCATTTTTCTGTATGACAGGCATTATCCTTTTTGAAGCATACTCTTCTCATCCCTGTGTTTGTGCTCCTGTGAGATGCCTTCACGTCCAAGCCGAGAGCCTCCCAGGAAAGCTGGTAAGCAACCAGACCGGCTGGGGTGATCGTGCAAGAGGAAGCAGTGCTTGGGTTAGGCAAGACTGAACATCATGTCCTGTGCTGGGTAAGAGGTGAAGAGGCAGCAGGTGTCCAAATAGGTTCTTTTGGGCATGTGAGTAAAACATTTCCCAAAAAAAAACCGCCACAAAATGGGAGGGGAGGAAGCTTACTATTTGCAATTGCAAGCTAAAATTCCCAACACTTTGTAGCCCTTTGCCTTGAAGAATACTGACAGTATCAGCAGCATTCTTGACAAAACATTTTGTTCCACAAGCTTGTACAGACCATGTTTCAGAATTTTCTGGAATAGTGGAATAACTGTTTTAGGGATGTAGCCAACTGCATGTAACAGATGTAGAGAACATGTTTGTGTTCACAGTAAATTGCTTTTCAGGCAGCTACTGTAGATTTGTGGCTGCTCACTGCAAACATGTTTGCATATCTTTGAATATTTTATGCAGTAAGTTGCACCTCTGTCAGTAATTCAATATAAAAAGAGATGTAGTGGCTAAAAGGGAAAAAGGTTTCTTGTGGTACAAGTTTGTGTGTCTCAGGGAAGGACTTGCATGCAGTCAGTGAGAGAACATGGTACCTTGAGCTACCAAAGCATTTTGGTGTCCATTCTCCTTTGTTAATCGTTTTGAGCCAAATGGTTGTATTTTAGGAGATGCAAGAATGAATCGTCACTTTAGATAATACTTCAATGCAACTGTCAGTGTTCTTTTCCTCTGGAAAAATAAACCTATACTGAATTCTTTTGCCCAATATGGAAATAATTAGAAGGAATAAATGCTTGCTTTGAAGAAATGTAGAGCTGGAGTTCATGTCTCAATGTGACAAATGCACACTTTCCTTACTGCACTTAAACTATTGCAAGGAATGTTTTCTAGACTATCACAGACCCTACTTTTGTTGTTCACAGATAGTGACAATTCATAAAAGTTACCCTTGAAAGTGTACCACTTACCCAGAGATGATTCAAAAGATGAAACTCCCTTTTCAGCAACCAATAATGTTGTTGCAAAATTTAGGGGTTGTAATAATTTTACAGCTCTAGGAGAAAATATGTTCAGTTCTCAGCAATTCAGACGTACCTCAAAGAAGAGGATTGAAGGAGATTGGTTTACAGTTCTGAGAGATGAGTGACATCTCAGTGATGGCTTGTGTGATCTACCATCAGTGTACTCTTAGCAGCTGTTCAGAATGCTTCAGGGTGCCAATGGCAACTTTCAGTAGGTTTGTAAAAAAAAAAAAAAAAGGCCAATGCGCAGAGCAAGACTCCCAGCTTAACCCTGAGTAAACTCAACAGTCTGAGTGGACCTGCTGCCTAATGTGTGTAAATGGTTATTTTAAAAAGAAAATACACTCAATCACCCATCTAACACATTCAGCTGGATGAAGGATTCCCAAGGTGCCACTTCTGCATCTACCTACTTTATCCCATTCTTGTGGTAATAAGGTTCAGTTCTCAAGAGTGTTAGAGTTTTCAATAGATGCATATATTTCCCTTTCAGAAGCCAAGGAAAAAGTGTGTAAAATAAGAATAAACACAAAAAAAGTGGGCTGTGTTGGCTCTGAAGAGTAACACGGTGCTCTTTTTCGGTCTGAAGTGCTAATAAACACCTTTAACTTTAAACTATATGGACAAAAGAAATATTTGAGAAATATGTTGATTTTCCTCCAAAATATGTTTAGTTTGTTTCAGTGTATTTGAAGGTTACATTGTGATACAATCCCAAAATGCACACCTGGAAAATAATGACTTTGGGTTCTTTTCCTATGGAATCAGGAAGCACAAATATCAGATTAGGACTGATTTGGTCATTTCTGTGCTGTTTCTGTGCCAATGGATTTTGGTGCCAGTCCAACAACTTAAGCTTTGTGCTGTGACTGCAGGAGCAGTTCTTTTCCAATACTTTCATTGGTAGTTTCCCCTCCTTGTGAGTCTTGTCTCTGCTTGCAGAGCCCACTGACTTTTTGTTTTCTTCCTCTCATTTTCCAGAGAGACTCATCTGTGGTCCTGAAATGGGACCCTTTCAATGTTCACTCAGCTGCCAGCTGCCAGGGAAAGGAAGCAAAAGAGCTGTGTAGTTCTGGGGTGACACTTGTGGCACCTCTTTGTTTTGTTACTGACTTTCTGAGATTTTTCCGCATCATCCAGGAAGGTTCTCTTGGCTTTCACAGACTCGGGCCAGCCTTCACTTGTATAAGCTCCAAAGCACATGCCCTGTCAAATAGTCGTGTTTTACAGTCAGAGGAAATACCAGCTTCACTCAGGAGATCATTTCATTCTCCACGGGGGTTTCACCCTATCAGTAATTATATGAACAAGTCCAGTTCACTGAGGATAAAACTGAGGTATGTACACAGGAGTGTTCCATTTGCTGGCATAGTTTCAATCCAAGTGATTGCCTAGAGGCTGATAGGGAAAAATACAATGTGCTTGGCTTCCAAATGCCTCCCTCTGTCTTGTATATATTTAAAAATCTAATTAAAGTTGTTACTTTTGGTGGTGATTTGGAAGTAATGTGGAACTAGTGCAATAAGTTACAGAACATTAATAATAAAAAATCATACTTTGAAATTACAACAGTTGCAAATATTGATAATCAGCAGTCCCCTTCTGCAGTTCTTAAATCTACCTGCTGCAAAGAAAACTGTTGCAGCTGCTGATCTGTCCACTAGAACCAAGCAAGAGAGTTCTGAGAAAAGGCATGAAAAACAATGTTTAGTACTATTATGTATTGCTCCTCCAGAAAGACATGCTCTTTGCATGACCCAAAGTTTGACTAGCACATTTATATTCCTTTTCTTTAATACATTCATCTTTGTGGCATAGAGAGTGTAGTCAAGGTAGGACAGCCAACAGCATGACATGAGCCATCTCCGATGCTCTATTTGCATTTCCCCATTCTAGGTGAGTTGTGCTGCCAGCACTAAAGCTCAGTGTGGTTTTCAATCATTGCAATAGCTACCTCTCATTTTCTGGAGAGATTCAGATGTGGCCCTAAAATAGGTCTGTTATTTTTTATTCCCTGACAGCTCAGGTACTCTTCTTTTTATTTTTTTTTTCCCATAGGGGTTATCTTCTGTTTATTTCCCTGCTTTTTCTTCTGATTTTTTTGGTAGTGTGTTTGATTTTTTCAGCATCTGTGGTTCAGAATCATTTTTCTCACATGTAACTGTGCCACAAGTTGTAGTTTTCCCACTATATCCATCTCTTCCATTTGGAGTTTTCACCTCTTGAAGCAAAACTCTGTATTTCTAATACACTGTCTTGCTTGTTTTATTACTGATGTAATCCGAGTTGCCATCAATGGGACAGTTTAACTTTTCTTAACTTGTTTGATTTTCCACATACTTCCCTGGAAATACAATGTGGATTATGGAAAGAAAGTGGTAAGATTTTGACTCTCAAACTTAAACCTTGCATGCAGACATTCTCTGCAGGCCAGAAATCCCATAATGACTTGTCCCATAATAAAATTAAATACTCTGTGCCACCTTCTTCCTGAGTTTTCCCCAGATCAGACTATTGGATAATTGACTCAGATGCTCACTAGTCCGAGTTTTGAAACCCGATGCTGGGTTTAAGGTTCTATGCTATATTTTGAGGGATTTTTTATTTTTCTCCTTCACAGCTTGCAAGCGTATTTTGTAGGCTCATGAACTCCATTCTTAGCAAGAGAGGGACCACTCAGTAAAACCTTCCCTAAGAGAGGCAGGATTTTAAGGAAGAGTTAGACCTGTTACCTGGTAGAAAATCCTTTTCCCCAAATGTCCTCGTAACCTTTCTACAATGTCTGAAGGGAGATTTTTAGGTATTTTTCCTTCTGGTCTCCCTTCTTTCCACATAAATCACAGTCCTTTACGGTGGGCTTAATACCAGGAGTGAGCAAGTGCTGAGATGCCTCTCAGTGAAGCAAGGGGAAAGGAACAGGGCAAATAAGAGGAGAGCTGGAGCCGTCTGGGTGAAAAGAGAGGGTTGGATGCCAGTGAGGTGTATTTGAATAAGCAAGCTGATGTTCAGGGAAGAGTAGATTTGCAGGGAGGCTGCAATTGAGTTGCTAGGAACTGCAGAAGAGCTGTGCACGCGGCTGGGCACACGCACATCGCTCGCTCTCACGTTGTCGGCCGGGTGGGCAGGTTGAGAGTGTGGAGCCGGAGCTCACGGAGCCACAGAGCCCAGCTCAGTGTGTGAGTGTGGCCCAACACGCTCAGGGACACGTGGAGCACAGGGCTTGTGCTGCTGTGGCAGGGAGGAGGCTGGCTCACAGCGTGTGGAAAACAAGCGGCAAGCCTGCCATTGAGACGCACCCCATATCCACATGAGCGCTGACGGGAGTCACAGCAGTCATTTGGAAGACACATGTGCCAAGCCTGATTTGAATTTCCAAAGGTCACATTTGTCATTCTCTGTGTGCCAGGGTTCTCATTAACAAGTGTCTCCAGCTGGCCCTGTGCAATGTCCTCAGGACATGCTGTTGTAACCAAGTTGTGCACACAGGGCTTCCCCCAAGGCTTCGGGCTCATCTTGCTGCTCTCAACTTATGGGGTGCTGTAGGAGAGGGGCCTGGAGCCTATGTCCTGGTCCCTTGTAGGGGACCAGATTTTGACCTAGCAGGCACATCCTGCTGAGTGTTGCATGAAACCTAAAGAGCAGCTTTCTGGAGGTGTAGGCTGGTTTTTAGCACCACCTGATTGAATTCCACCTTACCTGGTGGCAGTGGCATCAAAGCCAAGTGGGCCATAAACAGGGAGGAGGGCTTCCAGAGGTGGGTCAGATCACCTCTCTAAGGGGGGGAAGAGTTACCCCTCTGCAGGAGCTTATTTCTCCCCATTGTGCCTCCTTGGAGGAGAATGCACAAATGGCTTAGCCAAAACACTTGCACTTAAAAAACTAAAATTAGATGAGTCCCTTGGTAGCCTTTATAAAACCTGGCAGAGCTGTGAGATAAGTAAACAGCTATATCATAGGGTCCCTTAGAAAAGGATTTTATGGCTTTAACCTCTGTCTCATCTACTCCAGACACAGCTAGGTGCACCTCTGGTACAGTGCCTCTCTAAAATAAGGGCATGTGCCACCTCAGGGCTATCCTGTGTTGTCAGGTGTAGGTGGGACTTCTGATCTCTCACCAGCCAGGCCAGAGAATGGCTGCTCAGGCTTAGAGGAGCTTGCCAATCATCACTAACTTTGAACAAAACAGGATTTTGTCTGTGTCTCCATTGCTGATGGGTCATGGTGACCTCTCTACCCATGTCAGGAGCCTCATGCAGTGACCAGCTCTCCCTGACTCCCTTGGGACTCAAAAAGCTTAGCTCTGCTTCTCCTCTGCCTGCTGACAGCGTGTTCTCCATCTTCTGCCTTGGCTTGAATCTCTGAGGAGCATTATGTTATGGAATGGCTTCTCCAGTAACATTTATACCATTAGAGAGTCCACAGAATTGTCCACTTCCCACTCAGTAAATGCTTTCCCTTTAAATGCTGTTTTTGGAGAGTGTTTGCACTGCAGCCTGCTGAGCAAAAGCCATGTGGGGAAGTTCCTGAGGGAGCTTCACTCTGCCTGAAGCTCAGAAAAGTGACCACAACCTAAAGATGAGTTACCTGCCTTTTTGATCAGAAGTAATTGGTCACAATCAGGAATCTTCACTTACCTGCCATGTGAATACTACCTCACCCTCATCTATCTCATGTATCTTGCTTTTGGACGTTCAATACTAAGTGTTCCTCACATCACTGAATCTGCTGGTCTGTTTTAATCATCACCACTCATCTCCTCCATGCTCTCATTTATTAGATGTTGGTGAATTAATATACTCCCATTTACTAAATGCAGAGCACACCGTGGTAGCACAAATACTGCATTGGTTTACTTGTTTCTGCAGATGTCCCCTTTAAATTTCTTTTCTTATAACTTACGGACACGGTTTTTTGCCTGCTTTCATTCTGCATATCATTGCCATTGTTGTTTTTATCAATCTTTCTGCACATCTTTAGTATCATGGTCCTGACCACAGGGTCACAATTCCTGCTCTGAGCAGTCACGAAACATCCCTTCGCCTTCCAGCTCTATAGTTGCAAATATGAAGCTGAAAAGTTTAGTCAAGGGCATATTTCTTGCTGATTCTTCTTGTAGGCATTAGTTTGTTCCTTCGTTGTTGTTTCTGGACTGCACATTTGGGCTGACTTGGAGCTAGATGTCTCTGATTATATCCCCTGATATTTTCCCTCTTTTAATTTTTTTTTCTTTTTCAGTGATTTGCCTATTAGCTGTGTTTGTAGAAATAGAGGTTGCAGTTCATAAAGGCAGCTAAAATGCTTTTCATGCTTTCAACAGGTTGTCACTGACTGAAATTGCAGCAAGGTCCAATTGCTGAGGGTGTGGTCCCAAAATACCCTTCTAGGGCCACTTCATCACTTCCTTGTAAGAGGAAAGGCTATTCAGAAAAACCCTGAGGGGACATAAACACAAAGTGTCTCTTTTCCTCCTTGATCTTTATCAAAGGCTTGTCTCTCACAATAGTCTCAGTTCTCTCCTATTGTCCCCTGAAATCTCCGGCAGCTCTTCACCCCCGTGTGCATGCAGGGAGCCGGCTTGTCCTCTCCCGCAGACGACGGAAAGCATTCCCAGACCCCGCCTGCACTCTCGATGATATGAGCGTGTTCCGGGCTGAGCATCTCTGCACAGCTGTGTGTCAGCACACAGGGACAGGCAACAGAGATGGGCCAGCTTGTGTTTGGTCACAGCAGGAGGTGGGAGGCATTTTGAAAGAGCATCACTTTTCCCACAGAATTCCCTGAAGCTGAACTGTTTTATTTTCTGTTAGAGCATACGTTTTCCAGTGCAAAATAAAAATATCATTAAAGCACTGTCAGTATTACAAAGTGTTTGGTAGAGTATGAATTTTTTCAAAGGGACTGTTTACCTTGAGCTGATTATTAGCTTAGTCTGTAAATCCCCTGAAAAATATTCATCCTCAGTGTAAGAGCTGTGGCTCTGGGAAGGATACACATGCATTTCTCATAAGCATAAGATGTTTTTCAGCTTCTAATTGTGGAGCAAACACAACACTCCTATAAAGAAATTAATGAGCTTTGATATTTGTATGTAATGAATATTTCTCTATTTCTCAGTTCCTGGTTAAAAAAAAAAAAAAAAGAAATATTTGCCAATACTTTTCAGTGCTGTGATTTTAGAACTTACATTTGCACTCAGCTTAGGGTCATTTTGCCCATTGTCCTATTTGTAACTCATCAACTGCAGGAGCACGAGCAAGAGGTCTCCAGTTCTCATCTATGCTGAGAACTGGTCCTGGTGTTCTGTATTCTCAGCCTTACCCTACTTCAAGGGGCTGTAGTGCAGACTCATGCCAGCCACTTGCTCTTTGAATCCTGACTTCAAGACTGTAAACATCCTCTTTGCTGACAGTCTGCTTTTTGCCAACACGGCTGTTAAGCCTCCTCACACTCAGGCTCCCTCCCTCACTCCCGCATTCCCTTTTCCCTCCTCTGCTTTGTAGTTTGTTCATGCTGGCATGCTGCACTCCATGGCCTCCTTTCAGACAGTCTTCCAATAACCTCAGAGGGGGTTTGGAGACTTGCTACTTGCTTTAACGTGCCTGAAAACTGTTGCTCTCACTTCAGTCTGGGCAGAACATTCTTCATTTCAAATGACACCAACACGGAGGGAGGTTGCAGCTACAAAGGCTATGATGGAGTTTTAACCCTGGAAACCTGATGGTAGAAGGAAAGTGCACACATTGCTTGGTCTCTGCCTCATCAAGAACAACTCACTTGTAAGGACACTGATATCTAGTGCCAAGTCTTTCTCACATGGAGCTTTGTAGGAGTACTGCTTTGAGTTCAGTGCGAATAGCATCAGGCTTAAAATGTGAGCATAAAAACTTTGTAAAACCTGTGATACATGGGTAGAATTAGGTTATTCTGTATATGTGCAGTATTTTCCTCAGTTGTCCAGCAGCACCACGTTTAACAGCAGCGAGGTTACAGTTTAACCAGGGGCGTCATTCCAGTGACACCCTGAAGATTCTGCAGACTATAGATGCCTTTTTCTGGCAGTAAAAGCATTGTTTTCAACCTATATTAGGCAAGAATAACTGAAAGAATACATTGCAAAGCCTATCTTTCATACTTAGTTTCCCGGGAAATGCAACCAATAAAATCAATTTCCATCAGAAAGGTATTTTTAGAAGAAGTGGCCTCTTCCCTGGCCAGACTCACAGCTCTCCAGTCATTACTTTCTGTGCACTTTGCCTTCACACCTTGTTCTTCTTCTCTTCCTACCTTGCCATCTGAAAATTATTTCTTTTCTGTGCTCACCTGGGCAGAGCTCAATGGCTACGTACCAAAGCCACCATTCCTAGGTGGGAATGTAGGCAGGGAAGAAAGCTCATGTGGGAACCAGAAGGAAGCAAAAGCGATTGCCCTGAGTCCTGGTGCTGTGTCTGCAGGCACTGCCCTTCATGGCAGGGTGAATGGAAGCCTCGTGTTCTCCCTCAACTGACAACTGATGATTTTATTGACTTTCAAACTGTAATTTTGAGAGGCTGTTCAGGTGGTCCACGGCCAGCACTGTCAGTGGATCTATGGCCCTGGTCTTTACTGCTTCAGACCACACAGCAACCAACAGTGCTGCAAGGTGTGACCTTCTGCACCAGCTAAACACAAGGAGAGTGTGAAATACATGTTTCCCTGACATCCTCTGACAGAGGGGCACCAATTCTGGGGACTTTTTTTTTCAGTTTCCAGTGGGAATGTGGTATAATTGTTCTCCCCTTCCTTTTTTCACCATGGCTTCTTCTCATCTGCCTGGTGTTAACAACTCACTTGCTTTCACTCGCATATTTACACTCTTTTGTCCTAACATCTCCCTGCTGTTCTCCATCTCCCTGTCAGGCGATGCTGGCCTCGTGTGTCCCTGGGGTGTGCTGCTGGGGAAGGCACATTCTGGGGCACGCTGATGTATCTGGCCTTTGAAAGAGGGCGCGGGGAGAGAGACCAGTGGTCTCTGGCTCGTAGTTATGTGGTTTAGATTTAGGTGAACATTGCTGAAGGCTTGTGGATTGATGGAGACTCCTGGATGGGTTTGCTAGAGAAATGGAAGGGATCCACACTGGAGCAGCTCACGAAGAGCTGCAGCCTGTGGGAAGGACTCATGCTGGAGTTCATGGAGGATTCTCTCCTGCGGGAGGGAGCCCACAAAGGAGCAGGGCAGGAGTGTGAGGAGCCCATTCCCTGAGGAGAAAGCAGCAGCAGAGACAATGTGGGATGGACTGACCACAGTCCCTATTCCCTGTCCCCCTATGTTGCTGTGAGGGAGGAGGTAGAGAAATTGAAAAGCAATTGAGTCAGGAAGGAAGAGAGGGAAGGGGGGAAAAGGTGTTTGAGATCTGATTCTTTTATTTCTCATTATCCTAGTCTGATTTAATTGGTAATAAATTAAGTTAATTTTCCCCAAATCAAGTCTGTTTTGCCCTTGACAGTAGCTGGTGAGTGATCTGTCCCTGTCCTTATCTCAACTCATGAGCTGTTTGCTATTTTCTCTCTCTCATGTCCACCTGAGGAGGGGGGTGATAGAGTGGCTTTGGTGGGCAACTGGTGTGAAGGCAGGGTCAGCCCACCGCTGTGTGAAATGTCAGTAGAACCCAGGAGGAAATAGTCCAGGTTAAGGATGAATCATCAAGAGTTAATGACAGAAATGGCATCTATTTTTAAGATTGCACAATAGGAAAATACTGACCTGCATTTGGTTTGAATTTTCAGTGGTTTGGCTTACCTTTCACTTATTTTGAGCTGAAAATGTACTTCTTTTAGAGTGTTTATCCTGCAGAATCTGTGACACTTTATCAGTCCTCCATTGTAGACAGTGCACACAGGCGTTATGATTACCAGAGCATACAACCTGTCACAGTCCCTGTGCATCTTCCTCTGGAATGTATCCCAGGATTGTGCAGATTTATGAAACACTCAGAGGCACATGCATCTCAGACTGTGGTTGTGTTTCCAGCTGTCTTCTCAGCAGCAGCGTAGGTGGCAGTGACATCCATTATGCTTCCCTGACCATTTCCAGAATCCTGATTTTGGTTGCTACGCGTTTGCTGATTTCACTCTTGGGGCTGAAATTTTTTATGGCAGGACAGCAAGAAACTCAGCCTGGCTGTTGTTTTCATGTTGTTGCTTCAACCTATGTTTCTGTCTGCAATGAGGAAAACGGGGTCCATCCTTTATATATATATATTAGACGTATAATATACATGTTAGATATTATATTTGTGCTGTACTACAATACACTACCCTGCACTATGCTGTAATATAATATGGTTTTTAATGTGTTTATATAATTATAATCCGAACTAGATAAGCTGTGTTGTTTGCCCTAGCACTCCTAGGAGAGGAGCCAGATGGGCAGAGTTTCAATAGGAGAGTTCTGTTTGCTCATTTGGGCGGGTCCTGCATCATTGCTGCAAAAGAAAAAAATAGGCATTTTAAGATCTCACACGTGTCATTTAGCCTTGATTTGGATCCTGAGGGCTCTGTACTGTGGGTATTTCTGTCGATGGTGCTGCCTAAATACCTACAAACAAGCACACTCTTAAGCGCTTTGTGGATGGAGGGCCAGAGCACTTGGCAGCCTCCTGAGCTGAGCCCTCTCCCTCTCCTCTCTGCAAGACATGCTGCTGGGAGGGAAAGAACTCAGCTGTGTCCTTCAGTCATAAGTATTTTAGAAAATGTAGGGGAGGGGAGAGAATGAAACCAAACCAGCAATGGGAACACCTTAAAGGGAGACTTCTATCTCCTTTATCCTCCCCTGACCACCTTTATGTCCTAGCAATAATGCTGATTTCAATGGCACAGGCTGCTCTTCAACCTGAATCCAGCAGACTGCAGCCATGACTGAAATCAGTGTACACGCTCACAAACTGACTGAAAGTAGCTTGAAGATGACTACAGAGAAGGCCAAAATCCATCTAAACTCCAAAGATCCACACCACGGTCCCGATGTGAGTACATCCTTTTCTTCATACCCTGCTTTGAATCCTGTTCAAATGGAAGAAGAGAATTTGGCTATTTTGACCATTAGAAGAAGTGTCCAGGCCACACAACAGCTGCATTTGGCATGGGCTGGGTTCCCCAAAGACCATGCGTGTATTTCTGGGGGTTATTGTCCAGATAAAGAGGCAGGAGCACTCCCAGGTGCAGACCTCAAAGGCACTTAATGCAATGCACAGTGTGCAGTGAGAGCTTCAAAGGAAGGAAGCATCAAAGAAAACCTCTGCAGCTGCTGCTGACTGCAGCAAATACATGAAAGGACAATATCACAAGGATTCTCCTTTTTTTTTATTTCTTAACAGGGGATCAAGCAACTGATCAAAATTTCACCTGCATTGAAGTGATGGGCTAGACCACAAAAGACCAATTTTTCCAAGCCGACTGTGTGAATGGATTTTGAAACCAGATTCTTAAAGCACTGCCCTGGCACTGTAAGAGAAGGGGGTGCACTGGCATCCCTGGAAAGGAGGCATGGTTACCCCTGAAGGGCTGTTGAGGAAGGTGCTGTCAGCACTCTTACAGCAGGGAGGGATTAACAGGCTTGCAGCAATCCAATAGAAGGGAAAAGATGACCAGAATCAGCATTTAATAAGTTTATTCAGCATCTTTTGGACTCAGCAGCCCTATTGATGCAATTTTTTTATACCACAGACTTGGAAATAATAACCTTTATTTAAGTGCTTATATTGAGCCATATCAGCACTGCATGTTCCAGCATTAAGGCTTTGAAAGGGATATTTGATTTGAGATGATTATTTGCTAAGCCATCAGGTTCAAAAGTAGATTTTTTGGAAATAGGCATGACCAGAGCTGTTTTTTAAAAGTGACCTGCAAACAGCTTTTTAAAACTCAGCAGCTTTGCCTTTTCACAGTGCGCTGCTTCATATTCACCAGGAACTGAGTTTATTTCTGAGCACTGGTGTCCTCAATTCTTGATGTCCAGCAACTTAATTTTCTGGGTTTTCAGGTGCCCCACCCGTGACTTTGTGAGATTCAAAAACATTTAGGAATTGATAGTATCATAAACTATATCATGATGGTTACAGCTGGGTCTTCCTTTAGAATTTTGCATGTGCTAGCAGTCAAATAGTGCAAAAGAGTATTTTGTGAGTTTTGGTCCTAAAAATAAATGACTGTGTAATGAAAGGCATTGTAGTTAGCATTAAATTAATGCTAACTGTAATTAAAATGTATTCCTAAATTCTTTAGCTTGGATTTTTGGTGACTCACCCAGTGCCTTTCATTCTATATCTGGATATTTTTGGAGCATGGATGAATTCCAAGCATGAAATCTGAATTTAGACAGGACAAAAAGCATAACAGCAGGTCGGGGAAGTGATCAAAATACAGGCAAATTTATATCCACTGCTTTGATGGAGAGGATTCCTTCTTTTCTGCCTCAGTATCTTGACTCCCTGCCCTCAGGAGATGAGGGTGTTGCAGCCATGGCTGGGACACGCTGATTTTTCACGTGCTATTGAGTGATGATCTGCAGTTCCCCTCCTGGTGCAGCCAGTGCTGCCCTGCTCAGTGACTATGTCAGACAGCGAGACTGAAATCCACTGAAAAACCTGCCCTGGGGTAGCTGTGACCCAAAATCTCTGTTCCACGTACCTCTGTGTAGCTGCTTGGATAGGCAGCAGCCATGGTGTAGACCTGCAGGACTGATGAGCCCGTGTCTGCTTCTGTGTTTAAAAATATATATAAGGCCATTATTTCCACTCATCCAGAACAAAAAAAATAGTTTATTAGCACTTCTGGGTCTGCAATCTGGGGCTTGAAGATTTAAAACCCGAAGTGGTTTAGAGGTTGGGAGTCCACACCTTCACAGTGTGATGAAGGTGATGGTACCTGTGTGGGGGCCTACTGGTACAGCAGTTATTTTATGAAGTCCCTTGAGTGTTCAAACAAATTCCACATCTCTGCTTGCTTCCACAAAATATGATCAGAAATATCTTTGATTTCTTAAGCAGCAAAGCTTTCAGATCTTGATTCCCTGCAGAGCTTTGCAAATGACCGAGGTGTGATCTGTGGGAACTTAGTGGCACAAAGGAGCCATGTGAGGTCTGGGAGAGCATGTATGGAGGTTTGCTGTCTCTCGGCACCTGCTGCCCAGATGGAAATCAAGTTATCCCCACGCTGGAATTTCAGGCAATGCCTTGAAAATGCAGAGGCAGCACAGCACAGGTTCCCCCTCACCACAGGGAGAGTGGTGGGGGAGTGCCAGTGGGTCCTGTCACCCTTTCTTGTAAGAACAAGAGCAATGGGTTATGAGGGAAGGATTAAATCCCTGCACAGGGTTGCACTGGTTGTCCATCCACAACAGGCTGTCAAGAAGCAGCTCCAGCGTTTGGAGAGGTCCAATGGGGTAAAAAGCCATGTGCCCAAGGAAACAGAAGGTTTTCCTGAGCCGGTCACCTTTGCATCACGTTCCTCCCCTTGCTCATCAACTACATTTTCCTCCACAGTCACTCAGCTGTTCACTTCCAGGATTTTTTAAAAGTCAATGGTGCTGCCCAGGAATGGAATAAAAATGAAGTTGTGTGGTTAGAAATGGAGGCATCTAATGCAACCCAGGAGAGCACCACTGGATTGGCAACTCTGACGATGTTCAGGTCCATACCAGAGGCATGTGTCCTCACTATTACAGATTAGATCAATTAGATCGTTTACTGGTTAGAGGAAAAAATTTGTGGCTTAACTGTGAGTATTGTTAGAGGAAGGTGAGATATAACCAACAAAGAAAACACCATTAGAAGGCTATCAGTGCACAAAAAAGGGCTTGTGCTTGCTTTTGACACTGCACATGAGCTCAAAACCAGCAAAAAGGACGTCATTACAAATACACTGAGTGATGCTTCCCTGAAAATCAACTTCCCATCTCTTTCAACCCAGACCTGAAATCTTCCCCTGCTCACAGAGCAGGGCAGCACAGGTCATGCCATGGGGATATGTGGGAACGCAGGACTGGCTCATCTCTAAAGTTGCACTGGATATTTTCAGATAAATTGACAAAGATTAATTTTTTTTCACCTTGAGAATCCAAGTTAATTGAGAAGGTTGTCTGATCTTGATGATCTACAAAATGTCTTTAACTAGACACCAACTCTAATCCTTTGGGCATTTAAAAATAAATATTTCTATGTCTTTAGATAATAAATACAAGCAAAAGCCGTATTAGCATTTTAAATGTCAAAAAGATAGGGAAGCATCTTTTTTTGGGAGGTCTTACAAAGTAACTGAGTTTTTACATCTTTTGACTCCCACGAAGAGTTCACAACAAGGTTTTCTGAAATACTTAGTTTAAATACCAAAGTTACTAAACATTTGAGAGTGGTATCTGAGTGTGAGTGGTGTTGTCCTTTCCCTCAATTAATAGATTTTTGTGAGATACCTTAATGTAAAGTGCCAGTGTTTTGAAATGCAAAGAGAGACAAGGCTCTCTCTGAACTATATTTGGCTAATGTGTGACTGCAAATAGCAGAAGGTCAATAAACAAGAAGAGCTTCAGGGCTTACGGGAGATCGCTGACTCATGTTTGATGATAACAGAGGTTGTCCAAAAGCCCCCAGGCCTGGGATGAAGCAAGCAAAACACAGTGAAGTTGGGTGTGCAGCATCCTCCCACAGTGCAAAGGAAACAAGGATGGGACAGAAATGTTGCCATTAATCCACTCCTCTGCAGGGAGCACACGGGGAGAGGGGCTCTGCTTCCCTTCTGGCACCACCTGCCTGGCGAGAGGTGGCACCGAGGGGTGGACAATGAGAGGGGGTCTTCCAGCCTCCACTGGTGGTATGCCCACTCCCAGCTGTATCACTGGTATGAGGTTGGACCCCACTGTTGTGGGGCTGTGGTTGTGCGGCTGTGCTGCTGAATTTTTTTGTCTGGTCAGTCAGCTTTTGGGTTTGTGCCTGTAATGTGAAAATCAGGATCTTGCAGTTGCTGTGAACCTCACGTACTGGATTGGCTTCTCATGGGGACCTTCTTGAAGAGTAGGACTCACTCATTCTCCTTCTCTCTGTGTGCACAGCATGCAGGTGTGTGTGTGCATGCATGTAAATAAGGCCTAATAATGCCATGAAATTAATTCCTCTTGCTGCTATGGGAACACACACGATTGCCTGAAGCACGTGCAGCAGAAGTAGGTGCTATGGCCCATATCAGAGCAGACCCTTGCGTATATCTTCTAAAACGTTGGGTTTTTTTCCAAAGCAGACCGCGAAAGAATTCAGCTGGAGCTCCTGAGGCTGGGAAGTGCAAATCAGGAATTGTCGATATTTTCCCAGCTTGCAAATGAACCAGTCTTCACACCTAATATTAGCAAGCCCCACCTGGCACATCAGCCTGTGCCTGGGGCTAGTTCCCAAGGAGATGAGCAGCGGGCTGGCAGGGGGGCAGGAGCAGGCAGTGCAGGGCATCGGCTCCTTCAACACATCCCAGTGATCCACTGGCCTGAGGGAGAAAAATCCCTGGTCCCCAGACCCACCCGAGGAGCAAAGGTTTGCAGGGCAGCTAAGGATGCCAAGATCACACTCCCCCATGCCAGGCAGGGTTTGCTCCTGAGCTGTCTGTTCTCTCAAATCAGAGTCCCCTCGCTGGATGGCAAAGGGGCACACAACCAATGGGCTCGGTTTTGAAGGCGTCGTGGTACAAAAAGCCTGGTGCTGAGGAGCCCTCTGCTTTGACCACCACCACTGCCTGCCAGGTTATTAGAAAATGGCAACAACAACAACAACAACAATAATAATAGTTAGGAGACATCAGTGAATGCAGGAGCTTTGGTTCCCCCCTACAGCCACTCGCTGCGATCTGACAGCCAGTCAGCTTTTGACCCTGTACACCTTGTTAACGCCACGTCACAAAAATCCCTAGTGTCACACAGTACCAAATCACACACGTCCAAGGAATCCAAGTGTATTTTTCTGCATAGAGGTGTTGGTCCCATCCCAGGGAGGTGCCTGATCCCATAACAGGGGGAAAGAAAATTTACCTAGAGTGGTGTGTCTTCTGAGAAGCCATGCTAATGACATTACTTAGGTATCCAGTGTATGATTCATAGCTGCTAAAGCTCTCTGCCCATCTTTTTTTAACCAGTATGGCTTCTCCTCAATAAAACATGCTGTGGAGGGGTTTTTTTTGGTTTGGGTTTTCAGTTTAGTTGTTTGTTGGGGGTTTTTTTGGAGCTTTTTACGACATTTCTGGAACTGCATCTGCAGGAGCTCCCATAGAATGATCTGAATGATATCCAGTTGGCATCAACATTTCCACCATTAAACTCAGTCCCAGGCACCACATTACACTTTGGAAAACTGGCCACTTTTAAAGCCCTAAATATACATCTGAGTGATTGGTATTGCATTCTGTTTGCACAACATAAATGTCAACACAGCCTGACCAGGGGTACCTAGGCAACAGCCAATTTTGAGGTCAGTGATTAACTCTTCTTTGTCAGAGTGTAATTTACCATCAAATTATCTCCAGTTGAATATAGCACTTTCTGGATTAAAGAAGGTCGTCTTGCTATTTTAAGACACTGAGAGCCCTTATTAATAGTGGCAAATGATGTTTGCTGCATTTTCTCCATGTCAAAATATGGATGTTCATGAGAGAAGCAGTCTCTAAGGGACAGTGACCCCCTACTCCAGTATTCCCAAGAAGAGGAACCAAAGGCTGAGTTCAGCTGGTGCACACCGTGCCGGAGTGTTTGTGGCCAAAGAAGGGAAGCAATCAATTTTTATTTCCTGTGCCACATATACACACTTCCTTGATTAGATAAAAAGTGGATGCTACCAATTAGCACATATATCAGCAGTAAAGTATTGATGCTTAACTTGGGCTTTGTTCTTTCCCTCCCTACACAGAGCACATTGCTACCTTCAGCTCTTCAAAATCCTTCATTTTTTCATTAACTTCTAGCTAGTGACCCAATCCCTAATTTCAATTTTAAAGCTCTCCGTGTTCTAGCACTCTATTTCAAACCTGTATTTCTACCTCATAAGGCTTTTTGGAAATAACAGTGAAAACCTGACATATTAGAAGGTCCTTCTATTGCTCATGTTAAGAAGCAGGCCCTTCTGCAGGGATTACAGGGGTGAAACAATCGACCTTCTGCCTGGAAAACTACTCATTTGCAATCTACATCAGCGTGAGCGGTTGTATGGACTCCAGAGCTATGGACATGACACCACTGGGTCCCTGCATTTGGTGCCACCAAGCCGAGCATGGGCTCACCTGTGGGATGAGAAGGAGGGGAGCAGGTTGGGTGTATTGCTTTGTCTGTGGATTTTTCCCAGCCTTTCTTCTTCTGCCTTGGGAGATGTAATCATCCTGGCCCCTGGGCTTTGCCCTGTAAACACCCTGGAATGCTGATAACTTCAGCCTTGCCAGCTCTACCTTTGGTTTTACTATTGTAAAGCTGACATCACCAGGGAGAAAAAAAAAAGTTTTCTGAGAATTTGCAGTTCTCTGTTACTGACACAGCTAAATATTCATAAATTTGTTTCTAGCTGGCAGGCACCCAGGCTGTTGAGCAGTAACTGGCTTGTTTTAGAGTTGCTTTAATTTGTTCTCTTAGAGGAAATGTCTTCTCTGAGGTTTGCCAAGCTGAAAAGCAAAGAAATATTAAACTATATTTGTATCTGGAAGACTCATGTAAAATATGTCAAGTACTGAACTTTATGATAACAAGGGTGTGTATACATGAAGATGCTATTGGTTTACACCTGAGTTATTAGTGTCTCTGGGTAAAATCTAATTTGATATATAATTTATTTGGCTGAGATGTATGGATTTGTGCCTGTGATGTCAAATTCCCAGGCCAAGCGCCCCAGGACACCATTCCCACTGGCAGGCAGGGACCTTGCTTTCTCCCCATAACGTGCCCCACTGCTGAAGGTACAGCCTTCCTCTCTGAAGAAGAAAGCAGCAGCTCTTTACCCACTTTCCTGCCATTAACAGAAAAGATCCCACTTGTTCTACTATGTCTTTGTAGGATGCAATCTTCTCAGATGTCTGGGATTTCTTATAGTTTAGTGACTCAAGGCCACCCAGTGTTTCTTGGCTTTCACTTTGTAATTAGGGACATTAGTTGAGACCTAGAAGAAATTGCCTATGGAGATCAGACCAACCCCATCATTGAAATTTTAAGGGCAATTTTAAGGGTTTTTTTTAAGGGCAAATTGGAAAACCAGCTACAGGGGATAGCTTCAATACAGTTCATTTTGTACATTTGAGATGCACCAGAACAAGCACAGCAAAGAAAGCCTGACTACAGCCTCACCAGGCGAGTGAAGACGGAGGTTTGGTCCTGTCTCATGATGGATGTTTCTGTATTACAGGCAGTGACTGCTTAATATGGCTGTTGGCCCAAATTTTTGGTGGGTCAGATAGTTAATTCATTCCTGTGAGAGATGTGGGGCAGAGAATCAGACCTCCCCCCACCATTTCCACGGGGACTTGTTCAGTCATTACACGAATACCTAAAGGGCTGTGTCTGGGAAAATGTTTCCTCCTAGATTTTACAAAAATGAGTGAATAAGCCCTGCTCGGGTCTCTACAAACAAAGATTTGAGTGCCAATTTTTGGGAAAGCGTTCTAGGGCAGATCCTTCTTGGGCAGAAGTGCAGAACTGCTATCTCAGCACACCCCTCTGGCCAGCCCCACAGTTGAGCTCATTCCATTTTCCAACTGGATCCTGTTCTGAGCTCTACCTGCTCAACAGATCCTCAGCATTGGGATTCCTGGCTTAGAAATAGATTTTTTCCCATTTCGGGGAGACACGTACCTTACGGTTTTTCCCCAAGCCCTTTATAGGGACTGGCCCACAGGGCCACTTCTGTGCTGCAGGCAGGGAAATTACTCATGGGTGATGATGGGGCTGTCTTCTTGCAATTTCTAAGAAAGCAATTTCAGAGAGGAAGATGGGCATAGTGCTTTTTCCATAATGAAATTTATTTTTAGCTTGCATTCTAGTATCTGGAAAAATTGTTCTCAAATTCACTATTAACTGTAATGAAAAAAATCTATCTACACCCTCCTGTGTAGCCACTGTTCATCAACTTATAGGATCACATGAAACAACAGAAACCGGTGTTTTTAGTTATTTTAGTGTAATAAATTTGCAGTTTCTTTTTACAAAGCTGCAAAACAACATTTGTTAGGTGAACTCTGGACTCCCTCTCTTAAATGTGCATAAAAGCTCTGGAACAATTTAAAGGCCAGTTTGAAGCCTTCTAAAAACTTGACAAAAAGGTTTTGAAATAGTTTAAAATAATTAGAACAATAAAAGACCTTGTTCCATTGCACTTGACGACACATCTAGTGATGAATGACCTTTGTTGCTGCTGCTTTCTTTCCATCAAGAGAACAAGCAGGACAAGGAAAGAAAGGTTGCAAAATATGTGTATTTAACTTCAGCTGATTCATCACTAATCTCTGGAAATAAACAGAGTGGACCAGAGGCTCACTTTTCCAATAAGGGTAAGCAATGACCATACAAACCCACGTGCAGCTCTTTCCACATCCGAGAGTTGCCAACCTAAGTTACCCCTTTGGAAGCTAAGCCAGCTCCTCTGGCTTAGCCTGGCTGGCAGGTGGCAGTGGGCTGACAGATGTGGAGATTGCTAAACACGTGTGTTGATAGCTCTCATAGCATCTGTGCCCTTTCTTAATGATGATACGAAAGCTCAAGCACTACAAAAAATAATAAACATCTCTGGGTGGTGAACACTCAGGAAAGGCGTCTCTGTCTGACTAAGCTTAAGAGGTCAAAGCTGTATCCAAAACTCATCCTGTCTGCAGTGGGAGTGGTAGGAGGAGGAGGGATCATAGCCTGGAACTTTGCCACTGTCAGCCAAGGGCAGAATGAGCAACTGCTGAAACTGTGAGTGGGGCAGGGCCACGGGAGGTTGGGTGGGAATTCTACCCCAAAACCAAAATTTCAACCTAAGGTTCAGCCTGAATCCACTCCTGATGACTGGTATTTGTTACACTATTGAAAACAGATTTTCACCTGCTTATGTGAAGTTTGTGCCTGTACTTTCTGCTAGTGATTCAGAGACCACATAAGACACAGTACCATTTTCCAAAGCACCCATAAAATCCATTGGAGAAATGCAGCCTGGTGAATGTAACAGAGTAAACCAGGATTTTCAACCCAAGCACATCCTAGAATAAGTGTGATAGTTGTTTTCTTGTGTTTATGAAGCCCCATGTAACCTTACTGTGCAAGTGAAGCAGATTTTACAGGCATGCAGGCTGTTTTCTGGAACGTATTATTATGAGGGGCAGAACAGCCAAGCAGCTGGAAACTTGTCAAAAAGGAGTGGTGGCACCATGAGTGCTCCATCAAGAAGAACAGTCAAGGACCACATGGGAAACATGATGTGTGGTGGAGAAACGGGACTGTGGAGGATGAGACTGAAATCCTAAATGGTGTTTGAGCCCCTCTGAGGCTTATGTGGCCAGTAGGTTTTGCAATATGACATGTTTGCAGGTGGGCACCTGTCCAAATCTGAAGGATCAAGTGGAGTGCATCATTAATAAAGACCCAGTAATTGGTGTCACCAGGTGACTCAGCTGAGTTCACCGAGTCAGGAAAATGATAAACTCGAAGTGCCTAAATGGATTGCTAAGGGCTTAAAACATCTTTTCACACCAGCTGCATAGACATCTCTGAAATGCTAGCGCTGGTTAGCTCACCATCTGTGTTATCCCCCCCTCTCTTCCTCTCCTCCTGCCTTTATTTTAAGGCTTCTTTATGTTGCCAGAAGAAAAATAACTCTTCAATATTTTCAGCGTGTTATTGGAAAGATAAATTTTGAAGTGAAATTTTTGTTGGTTCCAACTCTTGCTATGTAAAGCACATTTAATAATACTTAACATTTACTCAGACTACTTATTAATCATTAAAGAACACCAGCTAGCAAAATAATCCATAGTTAACTGAAATTAAGTAATCACATATTAAAATTACACGACAATACTGCTCAGCTCTCAGAACAGATGGAGAAGTCAAGCAGAGAGGTTTTTAAATCATTTGTTTCAGCAACTTTTTAATTTTGTTGCTGCTTAATTTTCAGAAACTCACTAAGATAATTACTGAGTTATATCATATGCTATGCTTAGGTGTGCACTGCTGGAGCATAGCTTTTTATATTTATATTCTCCTGTGAGATCTGCAGATCCAGCCTCAGCTAGGAGGGCAAGACGAAAACATCTTGATGACAATGCAAGAGGTCTGACCAGACTTCTCTCTCTGCTGCTCCTTATGGTGCTGTGGAAATGTGGTGGCTCTTAGGCACCAGCTTTATATGTACTCTTTGAATTCTCTTTTTTTCCCACAACCAGTTAAAATTAAGAGCAACCCAGGTGGCTCACCTTTTGTTGGAATGACTGATGCGAGGAGCTGTACTAAGGAGATAAAAGGCTTTTAATGACAGATCTGGAAGTATAAACAGTTCCCAAGGAGGTGTAACCATTTTAATAAGCATGGAGTTGGTCCCTAACCCTGCCAATCGATACTGAGCAATGTGAGGGAGATGAGGAAGATGCACAGCGCTGCTCCCTGGGCTCTGTAAGGACCTGACAAGGACTGTGAGAGCATCCTCCTCTTGAAAGAATAAAAGGCTAGGGAAATGAGGGAACTAAAGAAGAAGAAGACTAAGAAGAACTCAGAAGAAGCCTGACACGAGGAGCAAAGACAAGCTGGGCATGTGCATCTCCCTTTCAGAGACACACTACAGTGGCTGAGCAATTCTTTCTGAGGGTGAAATACGCGACCACAGGCAAAGGGTGTGAGACTAGCCTGCTCTCAGGCTAAAAACTCTTCCTACATCTCACTCTGAGATCCTAACACTCTCACAAGGTTTCACCACACACAAAATAACTTCTGCCTCGGCAGCACGGGCTCCTAATGTTTTCAGTTAAGGAAAACTTTTAAAAATCTATAATCTAAAAAGTATACGCTGCCCTGTGATATACATGCTATTGTAGCCAAGACCCATCACATTCTTGTTTCCCAGTGGTAACAAGTTGGTCAAAGATGTGACAAATTGCCCACAGCCAAGAGTTTCCACACCACATCTCATTACTGAAAACCAGATAAATCACATTTCTCTTTCTGCTTTAGAGATGCCATAAAAATACTGCAGACCTTACAGCTTCATGGTGGACCCCAGCTGGTTCACGTTTGCAAACCTGACTTCCTAAGTTTGAATGGCAGCATTTTCAATCAGTTTTGAAAGATGTTTGGAATATTTTTTTTCTGCCACAATCATTTTAATTAATGTTGAAATGAAGCACCTCTGTTCGAGGGGTAGATTGGAGGATTTCCTCTGGGCAAATACAAAATTTTACTTTACCTCAGATTTTGTCTTGCCTTCCATTGCCTTGCTCTGTAGCAGCTCTTTCTGCATTGGGATTCTTGTGATTTCAGCATTAATCCTAATCCAAGTCTACATTGGCCATACCTGTTCTGCAGCTGGCGAAGGGAATAGGGTAACTGCTATGTTCTGAACTATTGCAGGGGTACTTGACCAAGTGCTTGAGTTGTGGAGACTGGCAAACCCTTCCTGACTCTGCTTGAAACTGGTTTTGCTGCACTTACTAATGCGAGACACCACACAGGGACTGTGGACACAAGTTGCAGTGAAGGCAATTACTAAATAAAAAGGAGAAATCTTTACACTTGAGGGAGAAGCAGAGTTGCAGGTTGCCCAGAGATGCTGTACAATCTTCTTCCTTGGGGATATTCAGACTTGACTGAACGAGACCCTGAGGAAAACCTTTGCACAGTTGATGCTGTCCCTGCTCTGAGCAGGTGGTGGGACAGGAGAGATGCCCCAGACCTGACCTCCACTGGTCCTTTCCAAATTAAGCTATTCTGAGATCTGTGTTTCAGAATTCCTGGAGAGCAATGGCTTTGGTTGTTTACAGAGGTACAGAGTGTCCACAGCTTGTCTTGATGACAGTGTTTAGCCTGCAGGAGGACATCGATGGGGGTGGATGTAATGAGTGCTGACACTAATTCTCTTTGAATGTGCCCACCTTTTACTGTGGCACAGCCTGCATGCTTCCTTCATTTGGACTGTTCAAGACAGTAAACACATTTTCTTCTAATGTATTTTTCAAAATTGTGTCTAAATGGTTTGCATGCTGTTCCCATAACTGAGAGGTTATTTCATTTCCACGTTCTTTTGATTGTCAGTTGCAGAACGAACACAGTCTCCCAGTCTGCGGTGGGGGCACATTTTTGCTTGTCCCCTAGGAAAGCTGCTGCAAAGGGAAGCTACCCACTGCCCACATTTGTTTGATACTGGTTTTGCCAGCAATGGGCACGAGAATGTTATCCTTCGACCATATCAATATGTATAAATATCTCAAAGGCAGGTGTCGAGAGGATGGTGCCAGGCTCTTTTTGGTGGTACCCAGTGGCAGAATGAGGAGCAACGGCTGTAAGCAAAAGTGCAAGAAATTCTACCTCAACCTGAGGAAGAACTTCTTTACATGGAGGGTGGCAGACCGCTGGAACAGGCTGCCCGGGGAGATTGTGGGGTCTGCCTCTCTGGAGACATTCAAAACCGACCTGGACATGCTCCTGTGTCACGGGCTCTATACTGACCCTGCCTTCGCAGGGGGGTCGGACTGCATGATCTCCAGAGGTCCCCTCTAGCCCTCGTGCTTCTGTGATTCTGCTTCATCGCTTCATGCTTTAGAGAGGAAACCTGCTGGCTGCTGCTTCGTTGTGAGACACAAAGGGTGAGACAAGGAAAGCGCTGGTATCTTTTATGCCCGTGGCATTGAGACTCCTATGGTTTGACCTTATCATATTGGGGACCTCAGAAAACAGTGCGGATGCTTTCGGTGGTGAACAGACTGTCAGCTCCAGAGTATATACTGTTCAGAGAGGATAGCTGTGGAACAGGCTTTTTCACAGCTCTTTCGAGCGCTATGCGGGCACATTTCCATCCGGCGGAGCACGGAGCTCCCGCTGGGCTCAGAGCCCTTATGGACGGCACCTGCCGCGGGAGCAGCGGCTGCGGAGCGGGGGGAAAGCAGCCGTGGGAGCAGCGGCTCCT
>VZTG01009485.1:617141-700980 GCA_013397845.1 Melanocharis versteri
CCCGCACAGCCCCGGCCGCCCGGGCGGCGATGGAGGCGGCGGCAGCCCTGAACGAGAGCGCGGCGGCGGCCCCGCGGCTGCCGGCCGGCGGCGACAACGCCTCGCTGGAGCTCTCGTCGCGGGTCCCCGCGCCCGCCGCCCTCAACCCCTGGGATGTGATGCTCTGCGTGTCCGGCACCGCCATCGCCTGCGAGAACGCCCTGGTGGTTGCCATCATCTGCTACTCGCCCGCCCTGCGCACGCCCATGTTCGTGCTGGTGGGCAGCCTGGCCACGGCTGACCTCCTGGCCGGCCTCGGCCTCATCCTCAACTTCGTTTTCCAGTACGTGATCCGCTCGGAGACGGTCAGCCTGCTGACGGTGGGCTTCCTCGTCGCCTCCTTCGCCGCCTCCGTGAGTAGCTTGCTGGCCATCACGGTCGATCGCTACCTCTCCCTCTACAATGCCCTCACCTACTACTCGGAGAGGACGGTGCTCTGCATTCACACCATGCTGGCCGGTGCCTGGGGGGTCTCCCTCTGCCTGGGGCTGCTGCCCGTCCTGGGCTGGAACTGCCTCCACGACCGCACTGCCTGCAGCGTCGTCAGACCCTTGACCAAGAGTAACGTGACGCTGCTGTCTGCCTCTTTCTTTCTCGTTTTCCTCATCATGCTCCATCTCTACATCGAGATCTGCAAGATCGTCTGCAGGCATGCCCACCAGATAGCTCTCCAGCAGCACTTTCTGACTGCTTCGCACTATGTCACCACCAAAAAAGGAGTCTCCACCCTGGCTATCATCCTTGGGACTTTCGGAGCCAGCTGGCTGCCTTTTGCCATCTACTGTGTGGTGGGGGATCCTGACTACCCTTCTGTGTACACCTACGCCACGCTCCTACCTGCTACCTACAACTCCATGATCAACCCCATCATTTATGCCTACAGAAACCAGGAAATCCAGAGGTGCATGTGGGTGCTCTTCTGTGGCTGCTTTCAGGCTAAAGTGTCCTTTCGCTCCCGGTCCCCCAGCGATGTCTGAGTGACTTTTCTCTCTGCGAAACCTCACCCAGTGACAATCTACCCGGTGAACTATTACAGTGCCTGTTCTAAACTTCAAACTGCGTTGTGAAGTCATTGGAAACATGTTTAAGTATTAGCACTTTATACGTATTTGTATCTCGGAGAGTGGTTCGGGGTATGGGGTTTCGGGTTCCTCGGGAAAAAAATAACAATGTGGTTGTATATAAATTTGCACATCACATTTGTAAAGTGAAGACATTCCGGTACAGCTTAATTATAGCACCTTATTTCTAGCTGCTGACCTGCCAAAACAGTGTTGCCTTTATGAAGGGCAGTGAGAAAGAAAGTTGTGTTTGTGTCATATTTGTTAGTGTGTGTGTTGGGGCAGGGAAGGGGGTGGTGGTGTATGTATGTGATGTATGTGTCTATCTATACTTTGCTGCACAACATTGATAAATTATAACATTTTGTATACTAATAAAAGCATAAAATGTAATATAACCTTGTGTGTTTAGATGCTTTTAGAAAGAATAGAGCTGTTAAATTTACCAGTTGAGCAAAGTCCCTTTGTTTACTTTTGAAGGCTCCCAATGCAATCCTGCCTAAAGAGATCATCATTCACTATGGAGATGAAATACTGGACCAAAAAAGGCACCTTCCTGCTTGTTTGTTTGTTCTCTTCTTTAGTCTGGCAAAGAGTAATGAAGAGCACAAACTCTTTTTTTTCTTTTTTCTTTTTTTCTTTTTTCTTTTTTCTTTTTTCTTTTTTCTTTTTTCTTTTTTCTTTTTTCTTTTTTCTTTTTTCTTTTACCTCCAGCAACCAAAGAAACAAAAAGCCTGGTCAAATAGTCTGCTTGTTACAGCTATTCACCAGGTTCCCATTAGCTTTAATTTTCGAGTTATAAATTAGCCCTTTACAATAACCACCCATTTAAAAATTATCAGACTGTGGGGAAAAATCATTCTCTAAGCTGGGCCCTTTTTTCCTCTTTTAGTCTAATGCTGAAAGGGAAAAAAGGAAAAAGGAAAAAAAAGGCACAGTATTCTTTCCTAAAAGCCTGTAAAATGCCACAATATGCGGACTTTCCTTGTCATCCGCGGTTCTGAGGGGAATCTGAATTGTTTCTCTGCCTCCTTGTTTTTGGACTGCACGCTGCAGAAAAATCATTTAAGTGCATCTTTGCTGTCTGCCTGTCTCAGAGCAGTATACAGTCTTCTGAGAATCCCACGGCTTAGTGGCTTCGAAGAGTCCATCAGAGGTCAATGGCGTTCAGAGTTTGGAACACTCCCTCACTCAGGTTCAAATCCACCAGCGACTGATTGATTCAGAACAACAGCACGTGCAGCAGATTTCAGAAGCAGTGTTGCTGTTCATTTATACATAGTTATGCTACATTTACATCTTGGTTATGTTATAGTTCATCACCACCATTTCTGTTTTTATTTAAGGACTGAAACAGATTGCTTTTACATGCATGGTACCATATCAAAAGTTTGGACTAGTGCTTTTCCCAGTTTGTGACTGGGCAATGGATCAAACATCTACCTGCTGGAGCAGTTGGGTCCTCAAGGATCCAACAAGCCTCAGAGAGGCTGTGAATCAGTGATGCCGTATTATGTGCAAGTATTATGAAACCCAGCATCATTTCACTGATAATACAAAGATATTTCTTTCAAAAGAATAATTGGTATTCCAGACTCTGCTAGTTCCACTGTTTTTATCAATTCTAATAATCACAAACGTGACATTGTAATTGATGACTACCTTCAGGCATCCAGATCGTCAGGGAACCGTTGCAGTGGTGTTACAAATGTAATTCAAACTAGATTTTATTACAGGTCAAAATACTGCTCATATTAAGAACTCTCAAGTTGCTGGTAAAATAGATTTTTTAGCCCCCTTTTTAAGCCCACATCTCATACGCTGTGTCTAAGCCAGCACATAAAGGAGGGCCTTCCCTCTGGCCCTGTGGCTGGGTGGCACAGAGCGTGCCCAGGCTCCCTTCCCCTTGCAAAGCCAGGGACCAAACTGACGGCTGGAGCATCCTCACCGTGTTCCAACCTCACCCTGCAGAGACTCAGCCAAAGGTGCTGCTACACCCACAACAGTAACCGCTGGGAGAAAAGAGCAGTGAGTGCCTCAGGCAGGTGAAACGTGGCAAAACTTCCTGGCAAAACTAGAAAATGTGCCATCTGCTAGGCTTTAGCCTCATAAATCTGCGTCATTCCTATCTTGACTGCAATAAAACCATGGGAGAGGGTTGCTGAGTGCAGATCCTCACACCATGGCACTGACCCTGCACCCAGGTGTGAGATGCTGAGTAGGACCCAAGCACACTTCTGGGAGCCCTGGACAGGCTCTGAAGACCAGCACTGGATCCAAAACTCCCAGGAGAAACTTCTTATCCTTACTTTTAGTCCTTAATGGGGCAGAATTGCCACAGATCGCCTCTAATGCAACCTCTCTCCTTTAACCCTGTCTGGCACGGGAGGATTTTCACCATGAGTTCATTGCACAGTGACATTCTGTACTAAACATTCTGACATCCTGTACTAAAATCAGATAAAGAACTTAACTGAACAGAATCCTACTCCAGTAATGAACCACTTAACCGAGGAGTGTAAAGGATTTAGGTGAGTTACTCTTCTGATTTTAGTCCGTGTTGCTTTAAATGAAACTTTGTTTCTTTTTCGCTGTAGTATGATTATGTCTTCAGTTACCACTTTCCCCAATGATTCACTGTATCTAAAAAACAAAGCTGGATCCCTCCTGTTAAAAATGTGACACTTCTAAAGGGTTTCCCCAAGCATTCTCCTCTTCCAGGAAGAAAATTTGGGTTACAGTGATCTTAGCCATTCATTTTCCTGGCACAATACAAATGCAAGAGTTTTTTTTTCTATATGCCACATTCAGAAAGACCTGCTGACTCATAATTTCTAGGAAAAACTAAGGTAAAAGAGGAGAGAGTATTTTGATAGGTTTTGGTCAGCCCTGACAGTGGAGTTGACATCAACCCACTGCAGTAAAATACAGCTTTTAATTTTCAAAGTGAATCAAGATCTGTAGGAATACCTGAGTGGAATAACATAAAGGAGGCTACCTAATCTCTTCTCTCCCCAGATAACATCTCATTTTAGATGATGGAGGAAGTCCAGGAGTTCTGTATAGCATGACACCTCTATTTTCCTTTCTGAGTTTTTTTCTTGAAACAGCAGACATTTATTTAAGAAAATGGTGTTACATTTGCAGTTTCTGGACCCACAAATTCCTCCTGTTATCAGATGATGGCACTTTGACCTAAATGATTAAATTCTTTGGGGAGACATATATTCCTAGAGCCCCATTCCAGCCACTGGGCAGGGCAGGGCTGTGACTCTCATGCAGCCCCAATGGGAAGCCAGCTCGGGGGACAACATTTGTCTGTTCAAGGTGGGCTGTGCCTGATCTCCTATTTCCAAAAGCACGTGGGCAACTTTGCCTGCAGAGAGACCAGAACTGCAGTGGGAACTGCCATTACTGTATCCCTGCAGGCCCATGGGCTCAATGGTTTTCATGTTCTCATGTCAATGGTGCAGTCTACGAGGGGAGAAAACACGCACTGAGTGAGGTGCGAGAATCAGGCCCAGTGTTTGGTTGTGGTGTATTCTTTGTAGTCTTTGCTGGAAATGGAAATAAGATTTCCTGCTTTACCACTCATAAAAAATCTTTGCCTTATTCTGGTCTAGGTAAAATAATGTCAGACTTGGTCTAAAGAGCTCCCAGCCTGTTCCCACTGAAACCAGCCATGCTCTATTGCTCTTCAGCCAAGATAATGGCAGTATCTCATTACAAAAAACTACCATTTTGAGACAGGCAGTCCTTGGCCTCAGCTCCAATTTTCATTAGAAACTAATGGTTTATTACCAACCTAGAAAATCTTACAGGACTTGCAGTGCCTTGCAAGACCAAATCCCAGTAATCTGACTTGCTTGAAGTACCTCTCACTGTGATGAGCTCCCTTGTTTCAGCAGGAGTGACTACAGAACGAAGAGCACAGCTCTGGTGAGGAAGACCTGGCTGGGAGCCAGTCAGGGCCGAAAGCCCCACACACTGCTTGATTTTCTGTGGGGCTTCTGCCTAAATCAGCAGTAGAACAGTGGAAAAGAGACTGACTCTGCAGGCTGCTTTGTATGAGTCACTGTATATTAAAAAGCCAGCTGGATTCAAAATCACAGGTCAAACAAAACCTCTTTATTTAGCTAAGCAAACAAAAGGACAAAACACTTTTAAACCTGAAAAGTGAGTCTGTACATATTTTTATCAATGTAATGATCCACAGGCACTAGGTAACACCTGACAAAGCACTAGAACCTCTAATCTCCATTCTGCCTCTCTTGCTTTAAAAAGGATATATTTTTATAACGAGGTAAAAATAATTTCTGATATTGTAGCTGCTCCTCAGCATTTCAGCTAGCTGTTGTAGCAGTTATTATTAAAAAGAAAAAAAAGAGAAGTAAACAAAAATGTTTTCTCTTTCTCATTGCTTTATGATGGAGATGTGTGACTTGGAAGGAGTGACCAAGCAGGTGAGATTCAGCTCCACATGGAGGATGAGCACATCTGGATCTCACCTTAACACTTGCTGGGTTTGCTTGTTTGGGGGATGATCTGTGTTGTGAGGCGTCTCCCCATCACCTGGTCCTCCTTGGGTGAGCTCCTCCCTTGAAAGCTCACGGGAAGCAGCTCCCGGGCTGCTGCGTTTTGCTCAGGAGTGCCTCACAAAGATTCCCTGGGTAGAAAAGCACTATGCCTTTCCCTGCCCTCTTGATGCTTAAGCTCTTTCCTCTGACTGCAGAAAGCTCTCCCAGGGACAACATTCCCCCAGTGGCAGTTCCATCTATTGAGGGCAGCAGCTCCAGTGTCCTGGAAATAACCCAGCTGCTACTGGGGCAGCTGGAGAGCGGTAAGCGCTGACTCAGTGCTGACAGCAGAGGTGGCAGCCGGTTCAGCGGAGGCAGGTCTGCTCGTGTCAGCTCTGGCTGCCGCACACAAGTGACAGGAGGCAGCAGGAGGTGAAGGAGGGGTCGGGTCTCTGTGAGGGCTCCACATGTTGCAGCAAAGCCTGAGAATGAAGTGCATTTTCCAGCAGATTCTCACTCTTTTTTTTCATGAATTTACTTTTTCGGCATCACGATGCAAGTGGTGGGAGAGAAGAAGCAAGAGAAAGGATGAATGTGCTTGTATCTGGTTAGGGAAAGGGTGCAGTGGTTCACAGTATGACTCATGGCGTGGGAACAGCTTCCCCGGCAGGTACCTCGGATACATCAGCTGGCTGTGGTGCTCCCTTCCAGCCATGGGTTGGAGCCACACACGAGGCAAAAGACCAAAAATATTTCTTCACTGCAGCATTGTTTGAGTTATCCTCAATCCTAGACCTCCTGAGCTGAAAACTGCTAGTGCAGGCAAATCTCTTGAGCTGCCCAACCTACCATTCAGCCAGTGAAGGGAGAAACATAGTCCAGATTCAACTTCTGTCCTGCTTTTGAACACAATTAAACTTCCAGCTGCAAACCCAGACTTGGCAATCACCTACAAGACAACACCTTTTCCATCCCCTGCTGCCATCTGTGCCCCTGACACAAGGTGCTGGGGTAGAACCTCTTTGCACTGTCCCCTGCACCTTCCTCTGTGCCACAGGCTCTCTCTCCACCTGTGCAAGACTGGAGTTACACCCACAAAATAGCGCATTTTAAGGATGCACCAGCACTTTAAAGTGAGAATTAGTTGCTTAGGATAAGACTTAGGGAAA
Source organism: Melanocharis versteri (assembly GCA_013397845.1). Classification (NCBI taxonomy): domain Eukaryota; kingdom Metazoa; phylum Chordata; class Aves; order Passeriformes; family Melanocharitidae; genus Melanocharis; species Melanocharis versteri. The sequence continues at coordinate 623,928 of VZTG01009485.1, forward strand.
GGATTTAAGCACCCATACCCCTAAAGGCAGGCATCTCAGCAATCTTGCTTGCTGGCTGGACATGCAAGTACCAAATCAATCAGCTGCTCTGTGCCTTTATCCTCCGTGCCCTTACAGCCAGGCAGCAGCACATCCACACGCTGCTTTGCCCAAGCAACACAAGCAGCCTGGAAGCTGCCTTTTCCCACTACACTCAGTGGGGATTGAGGTGTCTGTACGCCTGTGTTTTCCACAGGGCTTCGTTTGGTAGGAAAGCAAGGGAATACCCCATAGGACAAAAATTTGCCAAGTTTTTTGTCTCTGCGCTGTCCAACATTTCCACACACTTAAATCACTCCAGCAGGGACAGGGCCTGAGCCCAGGACATTGGCAGATGGGGGTGTTCTTATGCAATGGAGGTTTATCAGCACTGTTGGGCACACTTGTTTCTCTAGCAAGGACAAACTGCTTGCTGTGCTTCAGGCACAGGAGATGGATGGGGTCAGGAGAAGGCAAATTGAGTGTTGGGGAAGGAAGGAAATTCCGAAGTAGGGGAATATTTTAGAGTTTTGGTTCTTTATTTTTCATTCTACTCACTGTCTAGCTCCTGGCTGGTTTAAAACAATGTTGTTTTTCCAGGGAAGGTTTTCTCCAAGCAACCTGCTCACTGTGCAATTGTTTAATTTTGTAGTTTAATTGAAAGGCTTGGATTTTTCAGGAAAGAATTGAAAAAGGGTTTTGAAAATTAGCTTGAACTTTCTGTCTTTTTTGAGATAAGGCATATTTTGTGTGGATCAGCACTCATTTTATCACCACCAAGAACATGGTATGCATACTAATAATTACACTTAAAACCGAGACAGAAAGAGTGGTTCTGGAAATATTCTCCAAGAGGTAGATTGTTTAAATAAAGGTTTAGTCTCCTATAAAATGTAATTAAAGCTATGACACTCTTTGAATGACTGAATTATTTTTTTTAATCAGCACCTTTGCATCACAGAGAGATAATGTGATTGTATACCTGCAGGCAGATATAATTTGTCACTTCTAGTTGTTGCTGCTTTTTATAGAAAGATGTACACCTAGGTAATATTAAGATGCTGTCAAAAGAAATCTCTTCTGATGGAAAATAAATGCATCAGTAAATATGGGGACCATAGTACATTCCAATATCAGTCTGACTTTTGATACAGTGGCCAGTTTTTTTTAGTAGGTAGGAAGTTGGGCTTTCCTGAAGAGTTTATCTGATTTTCCCAAGCAGGGGCGTATTTTGTTTTAAACTTCATTTTGCAGTGGCAAATAAGGAAAATGGGAGACAAATGAGTTAAGGCTTCCCTCTTTATGTTCTTGCAGTTCTATAAATGCCTCAAAGAAAATAATAAATTGTATTGAATTATGCTGCTGAAATAAACGTGTCAGAAAACCTTTTGCAGGGAGAGTTTGGGTATGGAGTGTGGTCTGTGCACCAAGCACAAACCCAAGACTTGGAGTGGCTGCCCTACTTGGACATAGCTGAAGATGGACTCCTTCACCCCAGGGATCTCAGCTGCCCCGTGGCAGTCAAAGGCTGCCACGTGGGAGACAGGCATTTGCAGAGCAGCCCATTGTATGAGGCCTCACTCGTAACACTGGAATAGAGAGCTCTAAGAGTAATCAGATACTGCCTATTCATGAACAAGAACAGCTAATTGCATTATTTTCATTTTGAATGAAATCGGGGAGATTAGAACACTTTGCTGTATTGGCTGTCACAGCGTTAGTTCCACATGAGATGTGTTTGTGGGAAATAAGGACTCTGTGGAGCCCCACGACTCTCCCAGCCGTGCTGAGGTAAATACCCTGCTGCTATCTCATCTGCCGAAACCCATGGCTACGTTAGCAGCATGCAGCTCTTATTGTGTCAACCAGAACATTTTCATCTTTCACAGGACATTTTTAGAAGTTGGAAAAGGCTCTGTCTCTGCCTTCATTGTCATTAAAACTGGGACCTTTTGCCTAGCCACAGTGTCCATAATATTGGTCAGAGCCAGAAAAGCTTCCTAGTAATACCCTGCCATCCTGCCATGCTTGGTCTGAAATGAGCAGTTGTTACTTTATCTGGGCACACAGAAACATGTTGAATGTGTCTGGTACTTGACCTGGCAACGTCTGTCCAGCTTCTCTATCGTGCAGACAGCAGAACTGGTTTATTGCCCAGCCAGTTGCTTATCCCACTTGCCTGCCAAGCCATGTGGCTGTTCCCACCTCTCCAGTGACTCCCCAATGCCTCAGCCAGTGCTGAGCAGGGCACAAGCCCCCCGACACCCTCTCCCCATTTTATCCCTGCCACAAACCAGGGAGTGTGTTGGTAGCACTCAGTGCTGAGGGGGCTCCCCAATTCTCATGGGTCCAGCACACCACTGGACAGTGCAAGGCATGGAAGGTGTCTGATACTGCTCTGTGTAGTCATAGGTGAGAGCTGGATGCCTGTGTGGAAACCTGTGCTTTGTGGTCCTCCTCTTCTGCAGGGCAGAAAATGATGATGTGCAAAGATGAGGCAGCAGTGAAATTGCATGAGAGCTACCAAAGAACATCAGAAAAGTCTTTTTCCTCCTGGAAAAAGGTATCTGCATACAAAGCACAGATACGATGCCTGCCTTTTGTTCCCATTTTGGCAACATCCATATGCTTCTGTTATTCCTATTCATCTGTCTTCTTGCCCTGACACCCCTTTCATGTCCCTTTCTTCCCCAAAGATGGCCTTTTCTTCTCTCTTCCCTGAAGGCCCTGTGACAATGGTGTGTTTCCTGCTCTTGGCATGAGCTGTCTTTCCCAAAACACGTCTCCGTTTCCCTTTCTTTTCAGATGGCATTGCTGCTGCTTCCCTTGGAGGGATTTCACACGTGAGGAGTTGGGTGGATTTTATCTTTCTTTCTACAGATCTCCTCCCCCAGAGGGGTCTGCTCCAAAGGCAACAGTGTTACTTCTGTGCCACTTTTTCCCTTGCTACATCCGGGAAAATCATAAATAATGAAGTTCTGTGGGCCAGTTTGGCAGAGATGCAAGCGAAAACGACTGCATCTATCAGACCTGCAGCTCGCTTGTGTCACAGTCCTCCTTAAAAGCACCTGCAAGTGAATGGAGGAGTTTATTCCCTGCTGTTTGAAAGTCACCTACCACCAGAGATGAAAAGATACAACAGGAGTGGTATTTTTCAGGACGCCCACTGTATAACACTCCCAAGGGCTTTGGAGTGAGCACTGAAGGCTTAGACTGCCTCACCACTAGGTGCTGTTTTATAGCCAGGATAATTCTAAGGGGCCTGTCGTGCCATTGGGCCACTTGAAGGACATCTTCAAGGCCTTTCTTTGGGGTGCAATAGGCAGGGCAATGCCCTCTGGTTCATTTTTTCCGGGCACCAGGGTAGGAGCAGAACAGGTAAATGTGGGTGTAGCAGTGCAGTGCCACTGACAGAGCACAGCCAACGTGCAGACACACTCAGATTGGTCTAAAGACACCCCACAGCTGCTTTTACACATATCAGAGAGGTCAGTCAGACCCTTTGGCGGAGGTAAAAGCTCTCTGCAGCAGGTGGCCTCATCTGGTTTCTGGTGGTGGCTCCCGTTTGATATGGACACACAAGCCTGGCTGCCCCTGAGAGCAGGAAGCGGGGGTGGGGGGGGATCAAAATGGGCGAGATGGGGAGGGCAAGCAAGCTCAGGGGATTAGCAGCTGCCAGCTCCACCACAAGTCCCTTGTGACTCCCTCAGGGAAGGGGGTGTCTTTTCTCTTCTAGCTGGGTCACACAAACCCCAAGTCAGGGGCAGGTGGTGGTGCTGTGCTGCTTGGAAATCTTCCTCCCCACCCTGCTTTGCTGCCTCTCAGAGAGGCTCCAGTCGTGGTCTGCAGCTCGCTGGCGTTTTTAACCACAAACTGAGACTGAGAAATACACATTTATGTCCTTGGACATATCATCCACAGGCAATAAAAATATCTTTTAAACAACCTAAGGCAGGTTTTACATCATCTTGCCTTTCGCTCCATTCCCAAATGCCTTAATATGATGTTTATAACTTTGCCTGTCCTGATATCACCTCTCTTTGCCTCCACACAGAGGCTGTTCCTGCTTCTTGAGATTACTCTCAGGTGGCCTCCCTTTAAAATGTATAACCCCATATAAACCCATAGCAACAATTTCTCGGCTGTTGCAGCGCTCGGGGCTATCGATTGGCTGTGACGTGCTCGCTGTGCTGTGCTTAGCCAGGTCCATACCCCCGCTTCACCCCAGCCCAGGCGAGAGAGGAGCTGCTGCTCGGCTCGGTTTCCCATCGAGCTGTGTTTCCCAAGAGCTGCTCGCACGCTCATCTATCACAGAGTTGTTGTCTTTCTGCAGGCTCCTTTATGCCATGGCCCAACGGCGGAGGTTTCTAACTCCTGAAAATGTTTCTTTGTAGAGAGAGCAAAACCCTCTACGGTTTATATTATTCTTTCTGGCTTTAATTGCTAAGGTCTTACCTGAAGCTGATGGAGGCAGCATGACTGAGGAATCTACAGAGCCTGGGAGCCTTATTATTGCTTGTTTGTGCCTTGTTTGTGTTTATTTTTCTTTCTACAAATATGACAGCTGCTTTGTGAAAATATCTTTCACAGCTACAGTGAAGAAAGCAAGCCTGACACAACCCCCACTTCTTCCGTGTAACCTCTCAAAAGCAAGGGAGGAGAGCTCCATTTGGGTGAAATTTCTGAGTAAAGCCCCCTGTGAGAGCACTCGCTGGGGGTGTGCTGCCAGATTAGGAGGATGTTCTGAGTCACAGGTGTCTGTCTCACCCAAAGTGTGGTTCAATTTTTTTATAAATTACTTGGGTGATGGAGCAGGGACAATACTTACTCAGTGGGCAGCTGTCAGACACCAGGGAGGGGCTGCAGTTACCTCAGAGGACTGACTTGGTATTGATCATGATCTTATCAAGTCTGAAAGAGATTCTGGGGAAAAAAAACAAAAGACGCTTTGTTAGAGGCAAGCACAGCAAGCCAGTGGGAAAGTCAGCAGTGGAAATCCATATGGGGAGTGAACAGCCACGTAGCAAACCCACGAGGAGTATCACGAGCTGAGCTTGGTCAACAGCTTCTCCTCACCATTTGTGACTTTTCGGGGGAGCTCCTCCAGTATGTAAAACCTGCTGAAAAAAAGAAAAGAAATCTTGTGCATCTAAAATCCATGGTTTGTAGAACAATGAATGATGAGCTTAAATGGCAGCAAGGAAGAGTCAGGCTTGACACTGGAAAACTGCCAGAAACAAAGGAGCACTGGAACAATCTGTGTGGGGAGGTTATGAAGACTTCATCACTGAAAATCTCTCAAAGCAAGTTGTGAAGATCCACCTGAAACAGCACAGAGAGAATGATCCTTTCTCCAGAGAGAGCGACAGCTTGAATAAACTCATGCGGTCTGTACCTGAACCATTTTAGTTTGTCACTGTTACAGTCACGGGTACTTCTTTAATTTGCTGTTTGAGTAGTGGGTAGTCAGGTGCTACAAGTGCCACAGTTCTCTGCCTTCTCTTTAGTCCAGACTTTGTGATTACTTTCCAATTCATACGATGTCTAGACAGCAGAATGGAGCCCATGGAAGCAGAATTAGTTATGAATAAATATGGCAGGCTTTCCCCCCAAAATATTTCCTGCAGAGTGTCAGCATCTCCTTAATCAAGCATTGAACTCTGAGGTTGCCTGCATGTATGTATATACACATCTTTTTGACTCAGCTTTTCTGTCATTGGACTTCCTTTTGTGCAAGCTCATTGCCAGGAGAGAGTGCTACAAATCATGGGAGGTGCTTTGGTACACTTCCTACAATTACTGCACCCAGCTGACCTCCAGGTTTTTAAAGAGAAATTTCTGGAGTCTGAGGACATCTGTACCTGCAGGTACCAGCCAAAGCATTCTATTTCATTGTGATAACACCCAAATATTATGGAGTAAATAATCTTTCCTTTTTAGCTAAAGCTGGGTTTGGAAACTGATGGCAAAAAAATGATAGTTTAGGAAAAATGTCTCAGGCAAAGTGTTTTCTATGGGAATGTTTATTCCAGGTTACCTACAAAATGTGAAGGAAGGGTTATTGAATCACTGCGAGCTCCTAATACCAGACTTCCAGCCGCAGACCTGAGCCCTTCTCATTTTTATGGTGTGAGCGACTGCTCATCAGGCAGAGTGAGGGGCCCCCGGTGAGCAGGGGCCACTCAAAATATCAGGGGGTGGAAGAAAATCTCCTTGAGATGCTCATGTCTGCTGTACGTGCTCTGTAGCACTATAGAGACTGCAAGCTAAGTCGTAACAATGTGGGTAAATGAACAGGGTTAAATTCTAGTCCATGTCATTAGGACACAGGCACTAATTATGACTAATGGTAACTGACAGAATTAACGGTGTCTGACAGCAGAACTAAGGCAGGTGTGCACATGGATACGTGCACAGGTCAGTGTCTGCAACCTCAGAGGACGGACCTCATGGCTTTGACAGAAAGGGCAGGATAGGAGGGTTCTTAAGGGGTCACAGAGTTTCTGTCCTGCTCAGGCTGTCCAGGGAACCTATGGAAAGTAGCAGAAAATAATGCCATACCTCTGACAAACTTTGGCCAAATTTTGCTGAGAAAGCTGTAGTAAAGTAAAGCGTCTTCTTGAAAGTCAGTCCTCACAATTGCCAAACAACTCCACCAACTTCTACAGCTGGTAAATAAAAGCAAATAAGGGAATCAATAAGTAATAATATAGCAGATAAGCTGACGAGTGAGAAGCTGCGTGTGTTCATATGGGACAGATCACATCAGACAAAATCAATAGCTGCCTTGGTCAAAGTTATAGGCTTGGTGATGACAGCAGACATTTATCTAAATTACAGTAACTTTCTACAAAGAACCTTGTATAAAACCTGAGGGAGGTAATCTGTTCAGGCAATCATGCTGCTGAGTTTGAATCAGTCAAACTTGGTTAGATGAAAAAAAGGAAAAGACAAGAATTCAGTTTTCTGGACTCACTCAGGGATGCTGACAGGACAGAATAAGGATCAGGGGCCAGATGCTGTCCAACACCCATAAAGCTGTACGGTGCACTGATCACCCTGTGCAGAAACCTACTCACTCACTACCCTAAGTAATCGTTAGTTGAAAACCTTCACAGGGCTTTGAAAACCTGTGTCACGGAGCAAGTTCACTACCCATTGGTCTTTTTGGCAGTGCACACCTGTAACACTCTGTCTCTGTATTCTCTCTGCTGAGCACACCCAGGGCTGCTGGTGACCACCCCTGAAAGGATTGTAGTAAAATACACAGGGGACATGTGGGATCCACTGCCAGATAAAATGTTACCCTTCCTGATATCCTCTCAGAGCATTTACTTTCGTGTGAACATCAGGTTAATACAGACATTTAGCACAGACATGTGGCTACAATAAGAGTTAATATTGTATTTTAGTTGGTTCTTCGTGTCAGTTTTGCCTTGAGGAAAAGGGAAGGAAGACTCCCTCAGCTTTTCTTTCTGTGCTATCAAAGATCTTCCTGTTAGGAAGGTATGTGGCACAGCAATAGGTGCAGTTATCAGCAATAGGAAAACTCTAATCTGCAGATAACTAGCCAAAAGAAAACTAATAGTCTGGCCAACATCAGCAGCCTTATTTATTGCAGCCTGGAAAAGGAAAATCTGCTCTTAAACAAGCTGCCAAAATCACAGGCATCGATACCTCAATATCCGGTCACTAATAAAGGTGCAGCCCCACTGTTTGCACAGAAGCCTTTATGAGAGGGGGGTCAGTTACTTAATTTAAAGTGACTCAGGGAGCTGTTTGCCTTTGCCACGTTTATTTCTGAGCGGTCTGGCCCCTTGGCTGAAGCCGTGCTGGCTCGTGCTGCAGCTCAGCCCTGCTCCACTCGTCTGGGGCCACTGAAAGGAGCAGGACAGGCACAAACCAGGGAGCAACACCACCCCACACACACATGGGTGCCCTTGTGAGGCTGCAGGCTCTGGATTCATACATGTTCATTGGTTTCTTTTTGTGAAATGCTTGTTCTGCCGGCTCCACTCAGAGAAGCGCCTCTGTGAGCCATTCTCCATGGACAAACAGCTTTCCTTGGATGGAGGTTGGGACTTGTGCTGTGAACTTGGGACACAGAGGTCTTAGTGTCATCCCTGCCTTCCTCCTCTTCTTCCCAGGGGTGGAAAGAACCACTCTGTGCAGGTTGCTGCTCCCCAGCTCTGGGTGTGCACTGGCAGAGGGTTGCAGCAGCCCGGGGATGCTCCTGCATCGGGCTGCCTGCTGTAAAGGAAGGTGTTGTAGGAACTTTCTGCAAACAGGGGGATATATTCTGGAACCAGCTATGTCCCGCTGGCAGAAATGACACACGTACTTCCAAGAGACCGCCTGGGCTCTGAGGCACTGTGGATTCTTTTGGAAAAGAGAACTCAGGTTTTATTCAAAGTCATCTGGATGCTTTTTTCAAAGAGCTCTCAAACTCCCTTGGATCTGAATTGATCTGTGGTCTGCAGGAGCTCAAACCTGGCACATCAAGGGCAAGGAAGTGCTTTGGGGTTTAGGAGCACTGTGTGCAGCTGATAGGATGTGGGCTGGTTGATCAAATCACCCAGAGGAGCAATAGCTCTGCATCAGGGAGGAGCAGACAGGCACTGCTCCCGCTGTAAAGGGAGGTGTTGCAGAGCTCTTGCTACAGGAACCAGCCCAGACACATGTTTTTACTGTTTTCTTGTGGTTTATGGCCTTCCCAGTGGTTGAGGAGATGAGGATGGTGGGGCTGTGATCCCCGCCTCCACCCTCCAGGGGCACAGAGGGGCGGGTGCGGGTCTGGCTGATGTGCTGAGCCCAGTGCAGGCCCCTCCTCAGGGGGGTCTCCTGGCCTTCGTGCCCCTCGTGGTGCAGAGCTGCTCTCAGAGCGGTGGCAGCGTCGTCTCTCCTCCCGAGAGGACGGAGGATTTCTCAGTCACTCTGGGAGCTCTCACAGGGCTTCTGCAGGACTTCTCCCCCAGTGAGCAGGAGGCTGGGGGGACCCCCACCACAATCCCCATGCCCTCGGGCAGGTGGAGGCCTTGATGGTGCAGCGAGCTTCCCATGGGTGACGCGAGTGACCGGGGAGCGCTTTCCTTTGATGCCCTTTCTCGCTAGGACTGACGTGACCAGCAAAGCTCAGGACCCCGGGATGTTACTCCTCCGGGTGCTGCAGGTGGTTTGCTGCCTTTTTGATGCCTCTTTTAACTCTTCCTTCTCTTAAAATAAAGAAATAAAGGCGGGGGGGGGGGGGGGGGGGATGGTGTTGAAGAGGAAAGTAAAAAGAGAGAAAAGGGGACAGCTACAAAAGCAACGAGCAGCAAACGGAAAGTATGGCGAACTTGAGCCTTGAAAGCAAGAGGATTAAAACCTGGGGATTTTCGCTCGAGCAGAGCACCGCGGCGGGGCAAGGGGCTGCTCTCCCCCGGTCCGGGCTCGGCGCAGCGGTGAAATGCTGCCACCTCCCGATGCGCATCCCCGGCGCGGCCCCGCAGCCGGCTCCTCCCGGCAGGGATCCGGGGGCTTGCGGCGTGCGAGTGAAACGCCGACACCCAGGCGGCTTTCGGCACGGCCTGAAGTGGTTTGTGGCCAGCCCCGGGGGCAGCCAGCTCGGTGAGAAAGCAAAACCGCACGCACCGCCTCCAGGCACAAACGGCACAGAAACGGGCCGTCAGCTGCATCCTAATTTGTGGTGGTTCATCGAATGTTATCTGACCGTGGGCGTTAGTGAAACAGCAGAGGAAGAAGCAGCCTTTCCATAGCAAACAGCCAAAAGGAAAATATTCCACTTTAAATTGTGTTTCTTTCATTATGATTACCATTTAATTATTATTCTTGCACTGAAATAAGAGAAGTGAGAGAGGAAATGTGGTGATGAATAGCTCTTACTGGTCAGCATAAAGGGGCATGTATCTTTTTTCTAAAGACATATGCAAAGGGAGAACAGAAAGTTCAGAATTCCAAAGGGTTGCCATCCTGCACAGGCAGATAAAAGTCTGCTGGTGGATCCAGCTGCCCAAAACAGAAAAGCTAAAACACGCCCATGGACATCATGGCAGAAATGGGCACCACTTCTGAGGACACTGTCCCTTCAGTGGGGTTCTGCATTACGGCATGCGGGGCACAGAGTCAGGATGCTTCATCTGCTGGGACATTTGGGGACAGCCAAGGATACAATTTTGCATCCAGAAAGGGACTCTTTACTAGCGAGGGGAATAATGTGGACTTGGCGACAATGGTAATGTGGACTTAGGATAAAGGTTAATGGTTTTAAAGTGAAAGAGTGTAGGTATAAACTAGATATAAGGAAGAAATTCTCCACTGTGAGGGTGGTGAGGCACTGGAACAGGTTGCCCAGAGGAGCTGTGGATGCCCCATCCCTGGCAGCGTTCAAGGTCGGGTTCGATGGGACCTTGAGCAATCCGGTCTAATGGAAGGTGTCCCTGCCCATGACGGAGCGATTGGAACTAGATGGTCTCTAAGGTTCCTTCCAACCCTGACCACTCTTTTTCTGTTATTCTATGAAGGAACAACATTGCCCCATATTTGTGCTGGGGGAGCCGTCAGGGCTGGTACTGACCAAGGGGACAGGGTGCTTTTCTGGAGGCTCCCAAGGGGATGCTGGTGGTGCCAACCCTTCATCCCAGAGCCTGGATTTGGCCCTACACCATGTCATTATGAGGACAGAGCTCACACGGGTTGCAAGTGCCATCCAGTCTTGATGGATTCAGCAGGTGCTACTCACCCCTGCCCCTCTGCACTGACACCCCCGGGGGTGCAGGCAGGCATGCCTGGTGCAGAGGGCTGTCTTTTGGGCTGGCAATTACGGTGCTTTCCCTCTTTCTCCCTTTCATCTATTAAAGTGCTGGCAGCTGAAAGATCCCAGCTGGCACGTGTGCTGAAGTGGCTGCAGACAAACGCACCCAGACACTCTGGAGCACCCAGCCATGCTTCTGAGCCTGCTATGACACAGGGTGGTATTTTTTGATGCAAACCCCAGCACTTGCTTTTAACTTAAGAGGGCGTAGCTATGTATTTTAAGAATAAGTGCAGTGTTCAATCAGCACGCTGCCCTGGGCGCAATGGGAGGGAACACGCTTCCCAGGCAGGGAGGCAGCCAGAGGCAGTGGGAGCAGGGTCTCGCTCCCCATCTCTCCACTGCAGAGAGAACATGGTCTGAAATTTCGCTCCAGCAGTGCTAAGAATAATATATGAGATCAAAAGGCTAGTTTCATCCCTGGGGATTGCAAGTCTGCTGAAGGTTTGCTGTAGGAAGTAAGAGAAAATCTGTTTTGGAAAGGCAGGACTATCTGAGAAGCAGTGGTGATGCTCTGCTCTATTTTTGGATAGCTTTCTGTCAAAAGCAGCCTGTAGTTTGCTAACCAGCTTCTGATGCCTTAAAGCATAGTGCAAGTTAAAACACAAGGTTTGCAAGGGCCTGGTTGTTGCACCAAATTGGAAGAAATGTTTTTAGGTGCATATTGAGCACAAACGAACTGATACATCCTCTTATCTCCACCTGATGAACAGGGGTGAAAGACAAAGGGCACAGACCACCTTCAGCCCTGCTGTGGCCCCAATAAAACCAGCCACAAGCACGGGTTAGGGTGGCAATCTTGGGAACGTGAACTGGGTGCTGAAGAGCAGCACAAAAGTGGCTGCAGCAGAGGATGGATGCAAGCACAGCTCTCTGCTGGCTCCTTCCCGCCGCTGTCCTGGTCTGTGCAGAGCTCTGCTTCCTTTCATGTAATCAACAAATTAGGTTCTGTAATTTGCCTTACAAACAAGACTCTCATATGCTCACTGCCTTTTTTTTTTTTTAGAGGTTTAGCAAGCAAACAGTGGGAGACCAAAGAATTAAAGCCATAAAGTAATCTGCATATAATCAGTAATTACCATGAATCAAACCCTCCTTCAGTTCAGCTGGTTATTATTTCCCTGATAATGTAATTCCCTGCACTGACAAAACTAGGAAATACTCATTTTCACCAGAATAGCAAATAATTTCCTGCTGTGCCTATAATACTGTATCATGGAGTTTAGTGACCACATAAATCCAGCTAATGAAATTTATGGAGAATATGAGGACTACTAAAAACAGACTAAGAACCTGAAAAAGTAATTGCTCCCACGTGTGTGGGGAGGGGATGATATTTTGCCAGCAGACCTCTGCTAAACGCTTCTTACAGGTGTCACTGACTGGCCAGCACTGGGAGCTGATGTGGCTGACAGCAGGGCGCTCCAGCAGGAATTTGTGAAGTCTGAATGCAGGGTGATGGTCACACGGGGCTGCAGCCATGAGAGCCTCTTGGCTTTGCCCTTGTGGGATTTTCTCAGGCCTTGTGGCAGAGGCCACAGTGGCCACTGCTGGGGCAGAGCTTCAGCCCACATGTTCCCAAAAATGCCTCCTGGTTTCAAGCAGGTGCTGGTGCACAGCCATCGTGCAGAGAAGAAAGTATACAGAAGCAAAGGAGTTATCCTAATGTTTTTCTCTAATTAACCACAGCTGAATTGCTGCCAGGGTTCCTACTGACCAGCAAATGATGCTGGCTTGAGGGGAACACCTGTCCTGTTTGGGAGCATTGCTAACTTCTTTGTGCTTTTAAAACCCAGAAGATGCATTCCTCTCTGGGGTGCAACCCATTGTCCAGGCTGCTTGATGGCCTCCTACATCCCTGCACAGGGCTGTGCTGGCCGTGTCCTGCTGGTGATGCTTACGAGGTTTTTTGGCTTTGCTAAAACGCGACTGGGAAAAATCCAGCCTCCAGTATTTGCTTGGCATGAAGGGGAATTTCTAAACTATACCAGCATGCCAAGACCTGGGCTGTGAGTTGCTTTCTCACAAGGTTAGAAATCTTGGGCAGTTTCTGGAGTTATTTCTGGCTGATACTGAAGTGCAAAACCAAGCTGTGATAATATGACACTGAGCATGGATCTTGCTCCACATGAGGCACTGGGGCAGGTTGAGGAGACCTGTTCTGAGATTTTAAAATTGTGGTGTAGGAAATGCCTTGCAGAGGAGTAGAAGTGGCTAAAACACAGTGGAAGATCTCATGAAAAGGAGGTACTTTTAAAAGCTTTTCTTGGAGTGATACTGCCATGAAGCTGAGAGAAAATGTCACAAGTTTTGCAATAAATAACATTCTGACATTAAAGGCATTAAAATGGGGGAGGTGGAAAATGAAAACGACCTGTCTGTAGGGGGCACTCAGCTGTCTTGTGCCTGAAAGTGAAGTTATTGAACCATCAGATAAAGAAACATAAGAAGGGGAATACTCAGCCCCGTTTGGTGAGAGATGCTTGATGACTTCTCTGATGTGTACCCAGATGCTCCCAGTCACCAAAAGGAAGGTAGCTGGAGCAACTGCTCAGAGCCTGCAAATATAGTAAAAATAAGAATTTAGAAGAAATGGGATAGATGCAATTTTCTTTAGAGGCTGTTACTGATGCTGCTGCCAAGGGTTGCTGGCAGCTGAGGAACATGAGTGATGACTAATGAGGCAGAACCCACTCTCCAGGCACAGGAATTAGCAGGGGGGAAAGATGTCTGCTTGCAGAGGGCAGAGATCAAAGAAAAAGCACAGACTGTGCAGTATCAATCAGTCCCATGGCAACAGAACGGGATGTGCAGCTCCAGCCTTGCTGTATCTGCTCTGTACCCCGGTGCCCGTTTCCTGAGGTTGGTCTGTGTGTCCTCTCCTAGCAGCAGCTGGGATGGGGATGAGGTGCCCATCCCAGCGGCGCCTCTGCAGCTGCCTGGCGCTGAGCTGCCAGGCGGTCATTGAGCCCCCAGAGCTGACAGCCGAGTCACTCGCTCACGGGAGCGCTCTCTGCACGCATGCAGGCACAAAGCAAGTCCCCGAGCTGCCAGGAACCTGCTTTTTAAGCGCTTAAACCCGACCCAGCTCGTCAGGGCTGAACGAGGGAAGGGAGAGCTGCCCCAAGCAGCTCAAAGGACGGACAGGGGGAGCTCACATCTACCGCGGGCTGGTGATGGACCCGAGAAGCAGTTTGGGAATCAGGGAGGTCTCTCCCAGCTGCAGCCACAAAGAGCGTGTGAAAAGTCTCCTGTGGGCAGACTACCAACCCCGAGAATCGTTCCAGTGTGAAAAGGGGAAAGGAGAGCGGAGAATTGGCAGAGGCTCCAAAAAGGGAGATCACTGTTGCTGCTGCCCCTGGCCTCTGGTTGCGATTCCTCTCCTGGAGTTTAATGTCTCCACTTGCGAAAGAGAATCGGGGAGAGTAAAACTCATTCTGGCCTGTTGCTGAGGAGGCAGAGTGGACACTTGATGGAGCTCGAGTCGAATTTGTTAGACCTTTCGCTGATGCAGCCCTGAGTGGCAGAGCCTGTGCTGAGGCTTTGCCTCCGTGTCTCCTCTTGGAACTGCTGTGGCTTGCGGCGATGCTGGGTTTCGGGGCTCTGGCTGCTGCCATGACCCTGCGCTGCTGTGGGTACGCTGCTGTAAGCTGCAGCCGCCTGTCAAGCAGGGGCTTCTGCACCGACCCTGAGCCCCCTCCCCGTGGGGATCCACGGGCTGGCGACAGCGAGACGTGGCAGCCCGCGGCAGGGGCTGCTCCCATCTGCGTCCTCCAGGCACACAAAGGCCCACAGCCTCCAGGTACATCACGTGGGGATGCACTTCGGGGGTGGCAGCTGCATCCAAGCCGAGATGGTCCCATCGTCCTGAAGAGTCTGTTGCAACTCCTGCGGGTACCCGTTGGCACACTCGGGTCCCAGGGCACCTTTTGAGGAACGTTAGTCTGTGCATCCATCAGACAGGCAATGGTGTGTCAGTGTCCACCTAAATGCTGGGGAGTGCGCTCCTGTGCAACACGCAGAAGAGAATAATTTTATCAACTAAAGGTCTTTTAATATGCCTCCTGCTTTTGAAATCCCAATTTACTGGGAGATAGCATAATCCCTTAATAATATCTAGTTACTGTTCTACTCTTTGTACTGAAATTTGTACTGAAAATGGTTACTGTTCATATCTCACCACTAAGAAAACCAAAACAGAATTATGTCTCTTTTTAATTTTTGTTTGTTTGGTCCTTGTTCTCTTTCATTTACTGATTTGTTTTTGGTTTGTCCACGATGGCTACATTGTTACTGTTTTATCTTTTGATAAAACCCCCGAGTGACCAATTCTGCACCTCCCCAGTCTTCCGCTACCAAGTAGCTTTTGTTTCTTCTATGCTCTTTATATTGTTCTTTTCCCCCCAACCCCCCAATTCTCAGTAGGAGAGGTAGATAATCTTTAACTGTCCCAGATTACAGTTTGAGAAAAAGGTGAAGACGAACAAAGGTTTCTCTTCACTTATATGGAACATTACTGACACATTATTTTTGTTTCAGACTTCGAGCCTTGGTTTTAACCAGCTGCTGCAAATGTACAGAGGTAAACAACAGACTCTGTAAACAGTTCAATACAGAAGACTTGATTTAGTACCTTACAAGACAAAGCAATCAATAATCTATTACACATCTAATCACAGGCATGAAGAGCCCAGCAGCCCTCTGCACAGCATTCCACCAAATGAGAAAGGCGGTTGGAGAGCACACTAAGAGGGACACAAATCACCGAGATTGCAAACGCACGGCTCGGGAGTCGATCTACAATCACAAATATTCAAATTCAACAATCACCTCTTGCTACTAGTGAATCATGCTATTGCTATCTGGAGACCAGTTGCTATGGCAGAAAGCTGTAGCAGTGGCAGAAGGCCAAGAATCCTGCCTTTGAAATGTTAACTGAATTTAACTCTTGACTTTTCACAGACAAGGTTCATTACTTCGTGTGACTGTGTCATATTAAATGAGTGTTTTGTCTGCCCTGGCTACGGGCTTGGAAGGGATATTATTAATCAGCAGGACAGCAAAACATGTCAATAACAGCCATTTGTCAATAAGGATTTTTTTTTATGCCTTCGAGTCTGCTATGTGATAGCTGCAGTTACATAAGGGCCTTTTTTTGCTTTGATTTCTTCCTTTTTTCTTCACTTTATATAAGCTATATCCAGTTCACAGCTCCTGGACACACTCTGAGCACACCCACCAATGCAGGCACGATGGTGAGATGCTCTAATTTGAACAGTTACAGCCTGGGCACAAAAACGCTGCTGCTCCATTTAAGTGACAATGTAGGCTGCTCTCTGTAATATCCACCAGAAAATCAGGAGTTTATAGAGACTTGAGCAAGGAACAGGCATAAACATCAGTTGAAATGCAATTTGTGAATGGTAAAAACTACCTCCACACAGAATTTACACAAGCTCTTCTTTCAGCTGCCTGGAGTGCAGATCTGGGTCCCTGGTTAAAGGGGAGCTGCAGGTGCATACAATGCACTTTTCTTTAAGACCTCAAATCTTTACAGCTGCGTAAATAGGATCTCTTGCATTTAGTTACTGGGCAAGTTGGTTAGGTTTGCTGAGTTAGGATTACTGAGATCCAAGGAAACACTATCAAATATTCATGCAGCAGTGCCTCTGACATCCTTTCTTTACCATTACAATGAGGGGTTAAGAAGGACACGCACTTTGGAAGTCGATGGAGAACAGTAGAACAGACCAGATGGTGTTACTGTGAAGAAACTATCAAAGAGAACAGTGCACAGAGATCTGCAGCCAGAGTTACAAAGATGCAGATTCACAAATGGTGACAATAACTTTTCTTCCACAGAACCAACAGAGGCATTACTGTTGCAGTTGAAAGTCTTGAGTACAGTAGACCACATGCAGAATTTCAGTGGAGGCTGAGATGGTGACAGTGAAGCTGGAAGTGTTGCTGTACACTGTTCCTACCCCAATCCATACCTCGGGAGTTTTGCCCAGTTCCAAGAGAAGGCTAACGACCACATGTCCCTGCTAACTGGTCTGTAACACAGAACATTTTATGTGCCACCTTCAGAAATCTCATTCTGACTTTCAAGACTTATTTTCCACTATTATAGGATTCCATCTTCCAGGAATGAGATCACAGGATAAGAGAGCTCTTGCACTCTCTCATGCTTCCCTTCTCAACAGGCTTTTGACTATGTGCTCAGACTTGAAGGAGTTATTCCCGGGAAGAGAAACACAAAAGCTGTGCAAAACATGCACTACACTGCTAGACAGCACTTAAAAAGTCATCTTTCATCAACCATGATTTTAACTGCTGCATCTCCTCAAGACACCCTGATGGTAAAGTACTTAAAAAAACAAACCAACCCTAAAGCCAATTAGCCACAAGCTCCCAGTTCCGTATTTGCTTTTTTTTTTTTTTTAAACTAAGATCATGGTAAGATTTCAGCTGGTTTTTTTCCCCAGTAGATACATATATAGATATCATTTAATGATAGTTTCGTTAGATCAGGTACAGAATACTTACTGTAACTTTGTACACCACAGATTAAATACTTGAAATTCAAGGATCTCAGGTATACCAGTGAAAGGCAGGCTTCATTGAAAAAGCAACACCCAGGAACATTTAAAATGAACCATTTATTAAATCAAACTGTTATTTTAACAGTTACATAAGTTACACAGCATGTTTAAGTCAAAAGATTTCACAAGGAAAAAAAAAACTTTAAACTTTTATTATGCAGGCAAAAATAGTACCACACAATATGTACCTGGGAGGGAAGAAGGGAAAGGGAATCTCTAAACATTCAAATAAGGCCATAATTATTTAAAAACAACAATAAAACAATAATAACCCCCCCAAAGATCCATTTGCTTTTCAGTGTGTTCAGTGCTGCTAACTATATGTACTTTAGTGTACAGGTGTGATCGAGGCAGTGATATTTTGATAGCTAGGTTTAATGTTTTAAAACACTATCGGAAGTGGAATAAGGCTCATTAGTACATACAGCTGCCCTTGGAATGTCAATCTCAGTTGCCTTCATCAACTTAAAATTCACAAAGTGCACAGTTAAGATATGCCAAAAAATTGAAACTGCTACTCTACCAACAGCTGCCCATGCTTAATACTTAGTGGTCTATCGGAACAAAGTATGTTCTTTCAAAAGAGATGTGTAAGAAAAGCCACTGTAAAACATTTAGTTTTGAAGATGCACTAGGAGCTCTTTGTAAACTGAAAAGTAGAAAAACATGGATTAATTATGTTAAGAAAAGAATACAAAAAACACTAGAAATGACCATCAAACTTTCAAAGAACAAGCACCACAATGGACATTAGCATTCGATTTTGCAGTGTACAGCAATGTAATAATTTTACTCTAGCCAATCTACTTCATCAAATTCTGAATCATCTTCTGAATCACTGTATTCCACAGCAATGCGACGGGAGAGGATAGTGGCAACATCATTCTCAATGCGCTCGTGTTTAGCTTCTTGTTCCCGCTGCTCTTCAACTTTGCGGAGCTGAATACCTGGAGAACATCAGATCACAAACATGTCACTCTCCTCCTTCACCACTCTAAGTGTATTTAGCTTGTGATTCACAAAATGCTTTGCAAGCAAAAACAAAGACAGAGGATGCTGTCCTGCTCAGGTAGAATTTTTTTTTGTCAAGTTTTTAAAGAGAGGAATGTCAGAATTGCAGTGGCAGACTAGATCATGAGTCCTTCTACTGTAATATCCTGGTTCTGATTTCCCATTAAAATACATTTTTAGTACCACTGTAAGTGATTAAGCCATTTTGCTATTTGCATTTCCAAACATTTTCTAGACTCTCTATTCATAATTTTAATGAAAGTTTATAGCTATTTGAGTATCCTAACAAGACAGGACCTCTTTTAACCCTGTTTTTTATCATATAATGATCTGGTTTGGGATAAAGTACTATATGGAGATCAAACACAAAGGAGAAATAACACATGGTACAAGAAAGTTTAATCCACTAATGTAGTTAAAAATATGACAGAGATTATATATTTTGGTTTTATATTCACAACATCCCAGACTGACACAGACTAAGAATGACCTACATCCGGTACTTAATATTCTCTGCTTTCAGCTGACAGGCAACTCAAGCACCGGACCTTAGGTAGAATTTAAGCTGTGGTAACTTGAGCCTTTGTTTCTTGGGCATGACTTGGTCAAAAGTGTTTTCAGCAATCACCTAGATTATACCAGCAGGCTCTACTTTCTTATTTTTGCTGACATTCTCTATGCATGTTCACAGCCCCTGCTGTACTCAACTGTTGTCAACATTTCTTTAGACTCAATAATGATGTTATCAATTCATGTGCATATAGATGTGCAAAAATATTTCGAATTAGCACTATAGCCTATCTGCTGGTATTACAGTACCATACAGATTCTGTGCTGTGCTGCAGTGCAGGGGAAGAGTAGAAGAATGTAGGACTTGAAACATTCTAGAGAGCTTAACTACTAAAAGATACCCCACCATCAAACAGCAGCACGCACACTGCAGCGGGGATTTTCCTGGCCATGGGCGCAATAAGCTGAAAGGTACACCTGGCACACATGGCTCCTCACGAAATCATCAGGAAAACACTGCCCTACAGCTCTGCCCTTCCCTTGCACTCTGCTATGAGCACCTTGCAGTGCAAAGGCTGCTCCACTACTGCGCTGAGATGTGTCCAGATCAGATACTTAACAGCCTGAAGTTTTCAACAATGATTTCTGAATGGCACTTATATCTTGTTGTAATACAGTGATGATGACCAAAATTCCAATGCCAATTGGTCCGTTTTGCTTTTATCTGTGAAAAGCAATGTTTTTTTTCTTCTACACAATCTGTAGATTATCGGAAATAGCTACATTTTCAGGTAAATAGAAATGGAAAGATAATCTCCACAGATCATCTACAAACATATGTACTTTGTTCTGTAATCTAACTTCCCCCAGTTTTGCCATCCAAACTAAACATCTGATAAGTGCAACTACAAATTGAAAAAAAACCTGTCTACTTGGCAATGCATACACTGTAGAGGATAGAAAACAGAAAGAGACTTAAGATGCATTCCTCTGACTTCTTACACATGTGAAATATTTCATCTCTCAAAGATCACGTGTATTTAGCAGGTTTCTGAGATTGCTCTTTTTGCTGCTTAATAGCCAACATTACCTTTCCGTATTGCTTCCAGCAGAACGCTTCTAGCATCACTGATTACAGGAAGAGTTGAAGGATGGCGTTTGGGCTCAGGAGCAGGAATCACTTGGGATGGTGGAGATGGAGGCATTATGGGTGCATGAGGGCCGGGGACAATGGTTGTGGGAGGAGGGTGCAGAACAGGAGGAGGGTGAGAAAGGTTTGCAACTGTGACGGGGGAGGAGGGTCGAATGCCAGGAGGTGGCAGGGGAGGAGGTGGGGGTGGTGGAGGAAGTCCCTGTACTTCAGCTTGTGGAGGAACTGGGTGCACAGGTACAGCTTCGCACACTTGGGCGGCTCTAGTGACAGGGGGAGAGGGCTGTGCTAGGGGAGGAGCAACTGGAGGTGGAGCTGGATGAAGAACTCCAGGAGCTANTCTTAACGATGAAGTGGACAAAGCAGATGGAAGAGGTGGTGGTGGCGGAGGAGGAGGAGTGGGGCTCACAAACACCGGTGTTCTGCCTGTTGCTGGTGACTGAGGACGATTTTCTACCAAGCCAGGAGTAGAACTGCAACATCCAATAACAGAACAAAGTTATTAGAGCTAGAGAGTGTAGAAAATAGTAATAGATTCACTTCTGCAACTTAAGAACATTGAAACCTGGGCATTAAAGAACTTAATGTACTACGATGATTTCGGGGTGTTTGTTTACACCTCATAAACAAGGAAGTCTAATTTTCAGTATGGAGCATGCATCCGGTTTCCAACAGACCTCTGCTCAAATTCAGCTATTAACCAAATTTATGTTCTTATACAATGTACCTGCATCTTTATCAAAGGTTTCCTATAGCAGTACAATTCTTCTCTGTTTTCCCTAAGTAAATCTAAATTATTTTTCTGAAGTAAGGGAACTAGCAGTTGATTAACTGCTTTGATTCACAGAACTTTAGAACCAAAACAAAACAGTGCAAACAATGAGGACAAATTAATTTGATAGATATATTTAAGGTGTGATGACAAAATGAGTGAGACTAATATCAAAGGTCATCAATACTGCATACAGAGAGGTATAGTTATATGTTAGATTCTCATTATAGGAAAATGAATAGGTGAACTGGAGAAAACAAGAGACAACAGTAAACTGATTTTCCTGAAAGACCACTAGAGGATTTCTTCAAGCTGTTGTGGAAAATTAACCTAAAGAGTTATGCATTTTTGTGTATTTGCCTCCTAAGCAGTAAAAAACTCACTCTTTTCAAGCGACTAACATCTTGCTGATGTAACAACCTCATCTGAATTAACTGTCCTCTGTTCTGAGTTGTATGTACCTGACCACAAAGTAAGACTTATGGTATAAAAAATAGAGGAGTGACAATGAAATTTTCACTTCTAGAAAATATTCTCTGTATGTACCAACTTCTGAAAAGGTACAAAGAAATAGAAAATAAAAACACTTTGGGAGAAGGAAGCACTTGCAATTTAGCAAATGCGATGAATACATAGTTTTGACAGCTGACTGTCTTACTGTGATACATTCTTCCTTTCATGTAGGCTGAAACAGCTCAGTCGTACAAATTTCCAAGGCTACAAAGCTACATCCTGAAATGCCAACATACTTCACAGAAACATTTTCCACACAGTTATTTGTCTTGCCGTTTAACTCAGAAGGCAGTGAGGTCGCAGTGTTAATGGCAAGGTGAGGCCTGTCTCCACCAGGGCACCTATGGGATTCGCACGCCGGCCTTCCCGTCCAGCTCCTGGTGGCCCTGTTCCTGCAGGCACGCTGGGGCTGCGGGCTGCCTGGCAGCACAGAGATACCGCTAACAACTATTAGTGGGATGGTAGAAAACGAAACCAGCTCCAGTAGATCTGCACGTGGCTTTTCTGGCTCGTACCTAACACAGGGAGGCACAGGCTTCACTTCCGCGGCTCCGTGCATGGGAGGCGGCGGCGGCGGCTCGTGGGGCCTGACCAGCACGCGCTCCTCGGCCCTGCTCAGGAGCTCAGACATCTGGCTGTAGGGCAACGCAGAAAGGGAATACGATCCATCGATGTGGTCCACGTACGCCTGAGATCTGCAGAAAAACAGGGAGAAATGATCCAACTTCACCTTTAGCGGTATTAGTGCCCTCAGCTACTGTCCTGTACTTCAGTCTGACTTCTGAACACAAGCATCTTCTCTCCACTGGTGTTGCATATTGTACAGTGTGGCTTTTCAATAATTTATCCCACTTTCCCTGTTATTACTTCTAACAGCTCAAGGGCTTGATTTTGACAGGTATATCAGATAGTTTCTACAGCGTGTGTGTGACCTTAGTGTTTATTAGTCACATTATTTTGAGTTAAACAAACACAGCAATACAATCAGAACTACTCTCCTTTTATAGCATTCATGAAACATCCATTGATGTTAGAATGGTAGAATTTACAACTGAATAATTTAGCTGAACTTCTGTCAGAGGATCTTTATTCCAATATATACAGAGAACTGGCTGCTTTAATAGACATAGGACTCAATAAATACCTATTATTGAGTAGTAGCAGTAAATAAAGATGATTCAACTTACTTGCTAATGACAACTTTAGACACACCTCAAGGACCTGATCAGTTAGTAAATTTTAATTAATTATTCAATTACAGATTTCTATTTTTAAAAATCTCTATTAAATTCAAAGCAGAAGTGTTTGTAGAACACTTTCCAACAAGTATAGCAACACTCTACATTTCCACATACTGATACCACTGTAGCATCTAAGTCTATTAAACTCTTCAGGAGTGAAAATCTTCCTCATTTATTCCAAAGTATGATGCTGTTCTGTATCTGAACAACATGCTCTGCACATACAGTGCTCCCAAGCACTTCAGCATTATTAGTAATTGCATTACTAGTACTGAGATAATGAAGGTTTAGGCCAGGGTCCTGGATATAAAAGGATACCTGCAACAAGCATGTCTGAAGTGGAACCCAGCATACATCACAACAAAAGGACAGCAGGAAAGCAGATGTTTCTGCCAATGATTTGACACAGCAGTTTACAGAGATACTATAAAGCTGTTCCCAGAAAAATGCTAATAAACATAACTTAAGTTGTACCCCACTGAGTGAAACACACTGAGAGCCTTTTCACATTCTGAATTGAACTAAGTTTTCTAAAAGCAGGTTTTTCCATTTTTCAGGCAGCAAACACTCTCTCCTAGAGTTGTCATAATTACTCACCATCACTACTGAGCTTGTTTGAAGGCCTTACAAAGCCTAACAAAATACTCTCTAATGGGTGCTTTGACCACAGAAAGATAAGGGAAAAAATTAACCAGTTTTTGGGAAGACAATGAATACTTTTTAACTAAAAAACCTCAACAAAACAAAACACCCCAAACCCCCAAACCAAAAATATATCCCCAAATGTCCTAACATTACTTGTCAGCCCTCTTTGCTATCAGACGTTTCTTGGCTGGTAAAACGGACTTGATTTTGCACCAAGACCAGAAGCATAAGCACAGCAGGTGCTTACCATGTGAAATGCTACTTTTAGCCACCAGCAAATACGTGCTGTGAAATGAGAATTCAACAGGTTGGATTTTGTAATAGGCTATAACCAGAAATGTCAATCAAATAATGGATTTGTTCAAGAGTAAAGAGAGGCTCAGCATTCTCATTTGAGTTCCAAGTGGATGTTTGTTCACATCACACACACCATATAGTCTTGGCAGTGTCTGCTCAAGAAAAATCAAGAGGCTGGAATAAGAGGGATTTTGTAGGTCAGGACTGGAATGTAGTGACACACCTGGGTGCAAGCTTGCAGCAGTGACACTACACCTTCACCAAGCTGCGGAGGACAACAACATCCTCAAGAATGCAATGAGAATACACGCTACCCTTAAAAATAACAACATAGCAACTACTCCTTCAAGGACACACTAAGTATTTTAAAACTGAGTTTTGATTAAGCTAAATCAATGACTTCCAGTGCATTTCAAGGGGAGCAGTAGCATCTCGTCATTGACTATTTCTCACGTGTGATCACTATGCAGTATGAATACACTTAATAAAGGATAGAAAAAACAAAAAGCAACCTTGATTCAAAATGTGAAGCTGGGCCATTAGCAACTTCAATGTGCTTATGTAAGAGGTTAGCATCATCTTCTGCGAGCTCTGGACCTTGGGCTAACTTCTGCCACTCTCTCCGTCTGTCATGAGGTGCCCTTGGCACTTTCTCTGGTTCATGAGGGCGATCTAGATTTTTCTGCTGTAGGAGAGTTGTGCAAACAAAACTGACAACTGAGACAGTGTTTTTTAATTACTTGCATATAAACATCAGCCACAAAATTATGAAAACCAATCCCATTTCAAATGCAAGAAAAATTTACTTTCAGGCTAAACATACGTAAACCAGAAAGACTTGTAAGAGCCAGAAACATCAGTCTAGTGGATAAATAGCTGGATAATACAGATAAAAATACCTGTTTAAGTAGATTTTTATGCTAAGTCTGGAATCAAATTATGAATCTGACACTCATATTTACTCTCTCTGCTATGTATGAAATATGCAGAATAATGGTCAAACAAAAAAGTAGTATTACCTTTTGCAAAAGTGCTTGTTTAATTTTGAGAAAACATAGGCAAAGTGTTCTATTCCTACTAATTTCTTTCTAGTTTAAACATATCTATTAGAATGTCATTCAAGCTTTTTCACCTGTAAGAGTGTCAAAATTTTGTCTTACAAATAAGTGTTCAAGTGAAATTCTTTATTCCTGCTGTATTCCTCCTTTCTGAGTCATTGCTAGAATACTTAAAAGTTTCGGCAAATCTGATGTTCTTTATGTTAAGACAGCATGGAAGCTTTAGGTCCTTCTATATTATTTTACTACTACTATTATTATTATTATTTAATTGTTAAAGTTGATGGAACTGAATGAATAGAAGCAGCTTTAGCTGAATAAAGATGACTCTGTCAAGTCTGAATTGCTATTAGAGTAGCATATCGGCAAGCAAAGCCTTTGAAGGAAAAGACAAAGAGAAGCTGTATAAAGTTAACATATGTACCTTCTGCTTCCTCTTCTCTTTTCTTTTGTCCTCAGTGTCCTGCAACATTTTTTCCTTCCACAGATCAAAGAAATATGAAGGATTGGTATAGAACTTCAAACCCTCTTTTCCATCATCCCTGAAATACAGTGACACAAACAGGGCATACTATTTATTTGACAAGGCAGGAATCCAAACATTAAGACAAAGCAAGGGCATATTAAGGAATATATAGCATCTCAGACCCTGAAATGTTTTACTGAGGAACACAAAAGAGATGATCATTGACCTCCTGCACCATCACTTCTTACTATCTTCCTGGCATTCAAGGTCCTAATTTTAGAAACATAACTTTAAGACAAGCTCTAGACAAAAGAAAAGAGTGTCATAAATCAGAGAACTCCCACTCCAATAACTCAAATCTTGCTGCTAAAATATTGAGCAAATTTGTGTTGCTGCTCATGTTCAGCTATTGATTCAAACTGACTCTGGGACAGCAAACAACATTAATTTCCATTGAAGACCCTTCTTTCTACACACTTACTTACCTGTATAATTTCTTCACTTCACATCCAAGTAACATTACATGGTTTAATAAATACAGATAATAAAAACGGCTTTTTCCTACGATGTTACACTGAGTTAAAATTTGAGTAAAATGGAGTAAAGTTTTAATTCTTATAATGTCTTCTGCTGCTTTTATTCCTCCAGCAGCTTCACAGTTTTCTAGTCTGGCTCCTTAAATATTCAAGCGCTGCTCAATGTGAGCAAGGTGGCTGGATATATCCTCTCTATTACATAAAATAAACTAGAAATTGGTTTTGATTAATTTTAGTTTACTAACCTGTAAGGGGCTCGAATGTTAAGTGGAGGAGGTTGTTCACAAATGTCGTAAGTTTCTTGCAAAGGAATTGGCAGAGTTTTGCGGTCAAACAGCTGCTGGTCTTGAATTGTGGAACTCCGGAAAGCTTTTCTCATGGTAATGTCCTGCAGTGACACTGAAAGGGGATATTGCCATTTAAAAAAGCCCCACCAAACAAATTCTATTTGGATTAATCTGGAATTGCCTAATGTTGGTTAAAATATAAAGCACTACTGCTTTCATCTTGGGCATTTTACAGCAAATACAAATTCTTCTAGCACTATCACCGTGGCAAGATGTTGTCAGACTATGAGAAAAACATGGCTGTAATATTCTAGCACATTATCCTCTATTTAACTTCACAGGAAATTCTTCTCACCTAAATAGATATCAGAAATGTCTCTCCTAAGTAGTTCAAGAAATTGCATGCTACAGCCATAAAATATCACTGATTTGGTAGTTCAGAAGTACTTAATAACATTTACCAACTCCATTTCACAATCCTTTTGCTACTAAAAACTACTCTCCATCTTGAGGCATAGATTTTACCTTTATGGCATCAGCAAGCCGAACTTTGCATTCCTTGCATGTAGGGAGCAGTTCCATGGAAGGCCCAGTGAGATGCCAAACCAGCAAATCACTTAAGCTTATGCTACTGAGATCAATGGGCTTTAATGGGAGGTGATTCTATGTTCCAACACATGAAACTAGTCAAATGCTTTTTAATCTCTTTAATCAACATGAGCCTTCTCTGTTTAATTCAGAGCCACTTTGACTTTTAAGCACAGTAGTTAGGAATAATCAATTACCTTTATGTAAGATCCAAAGGAAAACAATACTACATGAACACAACACATTAAACAGTGATTTCAACTATTTTTACCCACTCCGGGTAAAGCCTACATATCTTTCTCGATTTCAAAAGAGTTTTTTCTATTTCATTAAAACTTAGATAAAGATTAATGGAAAAGTGACCACAACAGATAAGCTTTGCACTTTTAATTCTGGAAACAGTATACCTATTAAGTCTCATATTTCTCTCCCTCCCTAGTCTTCAGTTACTGCACCTGTGAAGTCCAGGTGTGCCTCAAAAACACCTTTGCAACCAGCATTAGACTTCCATTACTTAAAGTAGCAGATCTTTTCAGTAGTTTGGGCTCTTTTTTTTTTAAACCACAAGCAATACTGAAAACAGTTTTCAGACATTGTAGCAAAGAGAGTATTTTCAGTACATGCATTTTATCTACAAATAATTATGTTTATTTTATAGAAACAGGTTGACAGTAATGCCCTTTCATGCAAGATGAGAGGACAACTTTACTCCTGCCCCCCCCTATCACTAGGGCCTTCAGCAACAATTTAAAGAAAAACCTATTTAAGCTGAAAACCGTATTTTTACTCGGGTTCCTGTAACACATACAAGTGTACACATATATATGTACATACACCAATCCGGATTTCTACTGTATGGTCACAAAGGGGTGGAAGGTGGGATTTTTTCCAGAAGGCTTGCAGTTCCTGGAATGTTCTGTCTTCTTACCTAAGCATATTGGCAACATCCTTTGTGAGGCTAAAGATGGGATTTATTTGATTTTCAGCTTGGCTTTTGAAGTTTATTACACTTGGCAAAGTTGTGTATACCTGAAGAACTTTCCTCCTTTTTACCCTTAGGTTCTAATTCATCACAGTGTCTTTTATGCCTTTTAATACCTTTAATTAGCTGCTCAGAAGCCTTTTTAAGTGTGTGAAAGAAGTATTATAATGTCTGAATGTCAGCTAGGAGTCTCAATTTCTGTAGGTATTCTTGCAGTCATAAATAACCCTATATATTTTGTACCTGTCATGAAGTACAGGTTGTTATTAGCTGGCAAAAGTTCAGTTAGAATAACTGAGGTATACCTTATCTAAAAACTTAAATCTTAGATCTTTTTATATTTCAGCTGTTTTTCCTTTGGGTTGCTGGTTATACAAATAACACCAAATCCACTTGTTCAGAGTTGCTTGGTAATCCTCCAAGATTTCTAACTGTCTGCCATTTACTGGAAACATTTCCAACAAAAGTAAAACTTAGTAAATTTCTCTTTGAACCTGTGTACATTCTGAAG
The DNA here is from genome assembly GCA_013397845.1 of Melanocharis versteri. NCBI lineage: Eukaryota > Metazoa > Chordata > Aves > Passeriformes > Melanocharitidae > Melanocharis > Melanocharis versteri. The sequence goes on from VZTG01009485.1 coordinate 651,928, forward strand.
ACAATGAACTAAATCAATTTATTCTAATAAATAAATACAGTACTTTGGTTTAATCTTAAAATGCTCACAGAGCACGTGACATGACATTATTGTCACTGTTCTATAAACTATTAGCATTCTATCTCTTCAATGAGCAAACACAGCCAGTCTAATTCATAACTTCCCTTTTCTTGCTTAAAACTCCACTTACACATGTACAGGGGGATAGCACACCAGAGGATAATCAATCAATTAATCAATCAATCCCCAACAATAAGCATAATTATTTTCTCTCTAAGACTAAGATACACAGCAGAATTTCAAGCAGCATTTCCTGTGCTGATACCCAGTAACAGGCACTCCCTGAAAAGCAGACCATCATTCCAAACAACAGACTACATTAGGACAGCACTACTCAGGAAATGGAAGGATGTGGCACGCAAAATACGGGGAATCACGACACGGATATAACTCGCCTACACAGAGGGATCAGGTAAATCCCACGTCGCGCACCCAGCGTAATCCTGGGCTGAGCACGGTTTGGCTCACAAAGCCACTTGTTCAGCTTGCCAGCTGGCAAAGAGACAAAAGCCCTGCGTGGTTTACAGCCTCAGCGGGGGGAACGCGGGAAAACCTGGCTGGTCCCACAGCCACTCGGCTTTGGCTGAGTGACAAACTGGCACTGCAAGGGGACAGGTCAGACAAATTGGATGTATGAATGCAGGTGAGAGAAAAGGAGTTGGAAAAGCTGCAGGCATTCGACTTGATGCTGGTAAAATTTATGCTTCCAGTTGCTTAATTCCTAACTAGCACCAGAACTTTTTGTATAGCCCAAGATCCTAAATTTGGTATGGATATCCACCTACTACACCACTTGTGATCACTGCAATTAACAAAAAATGGGGGTTTTAATAATTTCCTTAAATGCTGAGATATTCGCAATTTAATTTGGAGATTCATTCAACAATCTAAACAAAGGCCTTCTTGTCTTTATTGTGTCTGTTGTTTGGATTGTATGAAAAGACGTATTATATCAGCCAATCTAACCCCCTGCACACAACAATATTTTCCACATAAGCAAAAATTGTCTGTCAGAAAGCTAAACTGCCAACCTTTTGTACACTTGGTTTTGAAAAAGAGATGCCAGTCCATTTTTACTTGTAATCAACAACAAACGGGGGTGGGGGGGAAAGGGTATTTAAATTGCACTCTGATGAGATACAGTAACTGTGTTTCTTTTGGGCTGAAGTACAAATTAAATAAAAGCACATCTGTAATCTATATACTAAATAACATTTTATCTCTTGGCGAGCATCTTATTAAACTGCAATCCCCAATCTGTAGTAAAAGTCAGGTATAGAGCACACCAGTGCACTGACAGAAAGTAGCTACTTTTAACTTTTCAAATACCTACATTTTACTTCTTCAGAAGAAAAAAAAGTTACTAGATTTATTTTTATTCTTTTACACTCACTCAAATACACAATTTATGATTAAGTTCTAGGCCAAAGAATACCATTCTACTAAAGACAGTAAATAAACACACCACACATATTCCTTTCAAAAGCTCACTCTCTTAATACATTATGCAGAATTTAATCCTGACAACTTTCAAGACCGTAAACTCTCGAATGTCACAGCTGTGACTCCCTGCAGAACTAAATGACTAGGGGAAATTTTATACAAATCAATGGACTTGGTTGCCCACAATTCCCTTTCTCTGTTCAAAATCTCACCTAGCAATTCGAAAAGTGCAAAGAGGAAAGAACGACACTCTCAAATAAATAACTTAGTAATAAATTTCTCATTAAAGGTAATTAATTGGTAGGGAGTGGCGTTGTTGAAAATTCTCTTAAGGTAAAGATTTGTGTGATTCAGTTCCTAAAGACAATGCAATCTCGAAATCTGATTTCTACCTTATTTATTTTATATTTTTAATGGTTATCCACTTAAACAATGACCAGAATGCACACATACTTGGTTTCTCTGCCATCAGAATACTCTGACTGTGGGTTTGATAGTTGCTAAGGAGAGAGATTATTTCTGTAAATCAGACCTGACTCTCTTTTGGGCTTGTCCCCCACACAAGAAATAGAAATTTTCTGAAATACTGTTTTAAAAAATTCTGAAACAGCTCAAGAACTCTTTGGAATGTACGTAGCTTAACTACTACAGATAAACAAAAAGAAGATGTAAATGCTGGAGCAATAATTTTAAGAGGACTCAGAAGCTGCTTTAAATGCAGCACATAGAACCAGGGAGCCCCATTAAGATGAGAATTACCCACAGGCATCAAGCACTGAATCTGCTGGTGAGTCTCAACAAAACCACCACATTATTTAGCAAATGGTATTTTGTCCACATCCCTCTTTTTATACACAAAATACGCAATATCATGGTCTTACCGTGGAACTGTTAAGCCTTGGACACATTAATTTAAAACTGATTTACTTACTAAATAACCCATTAATTTAATCAAGAGCCTAAGAAAATTGGAGAAGGAACATGGAGAGCAGCTGGAGCCCAGCCCACCCGCTCAGAATCTTGAGAGGGAGACACATTCAAATCCAACTTTCTTTAAGTAGAGATGTGCAAGCAAAAGTGACCTGCTGTATAATTTAACAGTCTTTATCTGCCTTTGAGGGTAAAATTTCTAATGAATGAATTGACAACAGGGTTATTCTCCACTTGACATAGTACATGTGGAGATCATGACCCAACTTTCATGTGCTCCCTGTTCTTAATTTTGATTACATTTATACACATTTATACTCAGGAAAATCCTCTTCAGAGGCTAATGACAGTGAGCTGCCCCTAAAACTGTGACTTACTACCCTTTCCTTCCAAGTTTCACAATGGCTGAGTATCCAGACTTTAAAGTTGACCAAGTCTCCATTTTCAGCAGTATACAGACCACAATTATCTGCCAAGCTTTTTAGGTTTCTCCCCACCAAATGCCACCTTTTTTTTGCCCATAGCAAAACATCAAATCTCTTTTTTGGCATTAGTCCAGCCAAACTTCTGAACTACTTGTTTTAATGACAAGGCAATATCCATAGAATGTTTAGAAAAATGACGAGCACGTGTATCCAAAGGCAGAAGCCTTCTGAAACACAATTCACAACACTGTTTGATTGCTTTCCTGAAGTGTGCCAGGCTGCTCACCCAGGGCACTTCTGCCATTAGGTTTATTTAAGCTGCTTGTCACAGCTGTAACAGATATACTATAGAAATCAAGAATCTGACACGCTACCTTTGAGAATAAAATCCTCCCTGGTTTGAGATTTAAACAGAATTAGGCAGCTCACATTGAAAGAACCACTAAATTAATACCAAAATATTCTGAGCTTATGAATTTTCCTTCTGCCCTGATGTTATTTATTTCTGAGTGATACAAAACTATTTTCCAATACCGCATGACACTGTACATCAGAGCTGTACTGTATATCAGCATTTCAAAAAAGAACCACATAAATGTTAAAATTAATATTCTTTTCAAAACTGTCAGATTCCTACAGCTATGACATTATTCACTTTTAGCAGTACTTCACATGTAAAAGGCGCAATTAAATTCACAAAAATTTGATCAATTAATAAAAATGTTATTTACTTATACAATTTGCATATATATGGACAGAGTTAGTGATGTTACTTATAAAATAAATACTGAAATGAGAAATGGTTGCAAAGAAACTATATTCAGGATTTATTTTCTCACCTATGAGGACACCTTATATTGCAGGGCTAGTGAAGCTGTTGACTTTAGCTCAGCTTTATAGCAAGAATGTGTTTTCTCAGTCCTAAAAGGACCCCAAATATTATTACTCTTGGATACATATGGGCTTGTTTCCCATACAATTGAAATGAAGTTGAGTTTACTGACAGAAAGCAGAGGATTTCTTTGTGTCTGCACACAAGTTTGGTATCTTCTGAGGGAAAAAACCCACATGTATATGAAAAGAATAAAGTATTTTTTAAAAATCTATTAAAATATGAAATGAATAATTCTGAGAAATCAAGGATTTGAAAACAGTGTAATAATTCAAACCAAACCAAGTTCATAGCAACTCTTCTATGACAGAAAAATTGTGCATGAGGAGTTAGGCTCTTAAAGATACAATCTTAACCTTGGTTTTACTCTTTCACAGAGATACTGTAATAATTCAAAATGAGAAAACACACAGACTCTTCAAACAAATTCAGAGCTTTTTATTACTATGACTCTACCAGAAACATCTTGTCAAGTATCTGCATCTCGTTTAGTGAATCTGACTTGGGCTGGTTTCATTCATGTCACTTAGCTTTAAATGAATCTTAATTTCTTTCTCTCGTGTAATAGCATGGGCCCAAAGGAACCCATTAAATCTTCTATTACTGCCTCCTGGCAAAGAGCAGATGAGACTCATTTCACAAGTATATCCCATTTTACTCATGCTGTTAACTGAGTGGAAGAACTGAAAGTTGCTTAATTCTTGCATAGAGGGTTAAAAAAGGTAAATTCAAATATTCTTCAATTCTTTAGCTATACAATTTAGCAAACACTACAGCATGCACAGTTCTGTGAAAATGTGTTGGTATTGTGCACTGGGGACTACACACTATTTAGAACTACTTCTAGCAATTCTCCAACATCAAATAGCTATGGATTTTTGGCCCTGAAACCTACAGCCAAACTTGTCAAAGGCCTTTTACATAGGATAGTACAATTTTCCATCTTGCTATCGTGTAACATCCCTGGATGCTTTAACTCAATGGCTTAAAATGGTCTCTCCATTTTATGGAAATGTGAATAATTAACACATTAGACGTGACATATCAACATACATCCCCCTCTGATTTAAACCAAAACTCGGCTGTCATGAGTAAATGCAGAAATGCCATTAACACTCAGGAGCGTTACAGTTCTTACAAGATTACAACTGCTGACAATTTATTATGGTACATGGAAAGGATTTTTTATCGTTATCCAATCATAGCAAAAATACCCTGGTTTGGGCAGGGAGAGATTTAATTTTTTCCTAGTATCTGGTATAGTGCTGTGTTTGGAATTTAGGATGAGAATAATGCTGATAACACACTGATGTTTTAGCTGTTGCTGAGCAGTGGTCATGGACTCTTCAATTTCTAGCCCCACCCTACCAGCGAGCAGGATGGGGGCACAAGAAGCTGGGAAGAGACACAGCCAGGACAGCTGACTCAAACTGGCCAAAGGGACCTTCCACACCATATGGTGCCACGCTCAGAATATAAACCCAGGGGAAAAGGTGTCTGGGGGCTGGGCTGCTGCTCAAGAACTGGCTGGGCATCAATGAGCAGGCGGTGAGCAATGGCACCGTGCGTCACTTGTTCTGTATATCCTAATATTATTATTGATGTTTTCCCTTCATTTTCTGTCCTATTAAACTGTCTTTATCTCAACACATGAATTTTACCGTTTTTTTTTTCCCCCAATTATCTCCCTCCTCCCACTGTGGAGCAGGGGTGAGCAAGCGGATGTGTGGTGTTTAACTGCCGGCCAGGTTAAACCACAACAATTGGAAAAAGAGGTGTATGGGTGTGATTTATGCTCAGTTATCAAGAGACTTGGAAAATCCCATTAGTGTAAGAATTCCCCTAGGCAAGTCATGATTTTGTGGAAAATCTGCTACTAGCTGTGAACAGCTGTCTTTCAAAACCTGTTCTAAAATTAATGTCACGCGAAATACAGAATCAAAACTTCCCTTAGCTTAATTTTGCTACTAGTGAAATTTTGACATCTATAACCAAAGACAGCCTGAAGACCACACTCCTGGTTTGACACTCCATTTTTTTCTGTATACACAATTGTAATCATACAATGTAATAATACACAATTATTATATCTAGACATTCAGAACTGAAACAGCTTTCTACAGTTTAAAATAGGACCCCACAAGCAATCTGAAGTTATTTTTCATGATGGGATGTTCTTCTACTTTCTAGGTCTTAACCACATAGTTTAGAACACCCTATATTGTTTGGGATTACAAGAATTTTCACAGTTCCACCTGCAACCAAGAGATACCGAGGAAGGCAAAAGAGCTTCACAGCATTGATGCATTAGGTGGTCAACGTTTCTGTACTCATCACAAAGCCTAGGCATCCTTTAAAATTCCATACAAATTCTATCTTATAGGCATGAGCTGATGACTTTTGAGAGTACTTGTTTTCTCAGTGCTAACCAATATTTATAGTACTTAAAGCTGTTTAGGAAGAATCCAAGAGGTCATACAGCATCGATAAATGAAGCTATACAACTATAACATCATCCAGAAAGTAAGATGGTACAAGTTGAATGCAGAAATCCTACTTGGACGAATGTTTACATTCTATAAGAATTAGTAGAAAGGTTTAAAAAAGTGTATAGACTTATCTCCAAGCATTCACACAATATTACATATTATTAATATTCCTAATACATAACACTACTGAAGTGACAGATACTCCTGTAGCCATTTTTATGTAAATTTGTTTGTAACAGTATCATTCAGTAACCATGAAAACGCTGAGCTCAGAAAGCTGCTCAAGGCTGTAAAAGAAATCTGTAGCAGAAATAGAAATGGGCCTTTCTTATGATGCTTTGCTCTGTGTTCTTATAAGTATGATTTAAACTATTTAACTATTATTTCCATTTCACCTATCAGTGCTGTCTGAGTGACAAAGTAAGAAACCCTCCGTGCAGGAGGTAACTTACATTCCTCTTCCTTTGGATCGAGTTGTGTAACACTGACAGATAAGCGATCTACACGTTCTTGTAAGGAGTTGACTCTAAATGAGAAACTGTGTGCTTCATTGAAAAGTTCACCAAATATATCTTCAGCATATTTACCTGAAACATGTGAAAAAAATAAAATTCAAGCATACCACAAGACAGGCAAATAATTTCTTACTATTTTAATTAAGTAATTCTAAGATGCATGAGTATCACCAGTAACATGTACTTACTGAGCCCATTAAGAATCCTTCAGAAAAGCAAACAGAAGTTAAATACTTAATATGCAACTTATTTATCAGAAATGAAATTATTTAATATATTACAGAACAGATATCCAGCTGCTTTAAAAGGATATAACTACGCTGATATGCATGGAACCAGACTGCACAGTTTCTCGGATATGTCTAAAAGGACAACTTGGAGCATCTGAAGCTGCTCCCATCTGAGCGATAACTAATTCTTAAATTTACCTCAACACTTTCCTTAGAATGAAGTATAGCTTCCACTCCTGCTGTACAGAGGACTTTACAAAAAAGGAAGATGAGATATTCACATCTAGGTAAATCAGAACCAGCCTATTCAAAAATACACACTAAAATAAGAAATCCAACTTTGAAGGATCAAAATTCTAGTAACTGACTAATTTACACTGAAGTAAAAAAAAAACCAACCAACCAACCAAAAAAACACCTTTGTTCATGTCAGTGTACATCATATGTTTAGCACAAAAGAGCAGGAGATTCAAATATTATGAGAAAAGGATCAGTAATGCGTTTCTCTTCTACAGACAGAGTATTCCACATACTGCTTCTAATGCTCTCAAGACTCCATTTGAGTAGTCTGCCAATGCCACTGGAAAAACCCCACCAGACTACCCAGCAAAATGTGTAGCCACACTTCTGAAATACAATGTGATAGCTTTCAAAACCTTCTATGATACTGTGCATACGTAATTCATGTACTGTTTGTGCACCTATGTTGGTTTTGGAAGTATAAATCTCACAAATTTCTAACTATCTGCTTTGCACTCAAATTCTAACAGGTATAAAAGGAAAGGATAGCTGTGGAAATTCTGCCTTCGGCGGGCAATACATCTGGAAGTATACATAAAAACGAGGACATTTTTATATAAACACATCAAAAGAACAAAAATTAAATCCCTACAGGTACTGTGGAAACTACTTAAAGATGCTGTATAATAAGCACAAGGCCAGCACATACCATTTATTAAAACTTAGGTAACAGCAATAGAAAACCAGCATGACTATAAACAATGGAATATAAAAGAGGATGAGAAGAAACGTACAGAAGAAGAAAACAGAAGAGGAACAACTAGCAAACTAACAATAAATACTCCTTCAAAGACATGAGGAATAAGAAAGTCTGCCAGGGAGTCTGCAGAGCTGACTGGCAATGAAAATATAACGGGATACAGGGAAGACAAGACCCCTGCGGACAAGCTGATTTAACACTTTCCACTGGTGTTCACTGAAGGGAACTGAGGAGACCCTGATGCCAGAACTCGTTGTGGGAGGCTCAAAGAAACTGAAGGGACTATATAAAAATTACAAAACTAAATCCACAAAATGATCAGCAAATATGAGGAACAATTGTAAATCTCCTTATACACACTGAAACACACAACAATAAGGTTCAAAATTTTTGTCATGGAACATCTTGAGAGCTACAGACCCACAAGCCTGACATCCATACAAATTAGTACAGATCATTATGAAGAACTGAATTAGCAGACATCTGGATGACTCGTGACAGAAGAGGCAACAGCTTTTGTAAAGTGAAATCTCTGAATGGTTTAGAAGCACGTGGATAGAGAGCTATGATCTACTGAGATTTCCTAGAGAGTTTAGAAAGTCCTTAATCAAATGGTTTGGGGAAAACAACAGATGGGGCATACAAAAGAAAAGGCACAGATAAATAGTTCCTCAAAAGGTAGAAAATGGCATAGGAATAAATCACCAGTCTTCACAGTCGAGAAAGGCGAGTTACTAAGTTTCTATGCTGGGATCCATGCTATTTAAGATATGTGTAAATTACTTGGAAAAAAAAGAGATTAAAGTTTGCCAATGATACAAAGTCATGACAAAGAAACATACTGAGCATTAGGAAGTAAAGACAAACCTCAGCTGGCTGGAGAGGCTTCCAGGCTGAAAAGGGCTGGAAGGAGGGAGATTAGTATGAATATCCTACATGCTGTCGTGCTCTCATTCTTGGAGCAACTGCTAATAGCCACAGTGAGAAGCAGATCAAAGGCACTCCCATTCTAAGAACCTTTGTCTCGTAGCACAAGTCCACAGAAAAATATAGATGTAAAGTTAGTGAAAGCCTTCTCAGCTGGCAACTCACCTAACATAAGACTTCCTAATATATGTCTTGAAACTCTGAAAAGTTTATATTCTTTAACCTGTACCTGAAGCAAGAGAAGTTACTTGAAAATGAGATCCACTAAGAACAAGACTATTAAAGTTTTAATACACAGATACTAAAAATGTAATGTATTTCAGATAATATGTTCAGAAATATTAATTTTAATTAGATAACTCACATAATATTCAGAGACATACAAACTAAAATTAAAATCAAATATAAAATTTCATGTATAGAATTAAGAATTAATTTAGGGGCAGGGCTTTAAAATCCAGTAACTCCCCTTTTATAGGTGTATTTTGAGGCTAAATTTTTATCTGTATCATTTCATGAGGCTTACAATTCATCTACCTCATTAATGAGCTCCAATTGCAAATAATCTGTCTTGGAAATCTTTTCATTATGTTGCATGCAGCCACAAACATACTGCAAGGAATAATTTGCCTATGCTTATGAACACTAATCCTCAAATGGGAAACACATTAAAAACAACCTGTCGTGTTTGAAGCGGTATGCCAACCATGATGTCTCCACCTACCTGTCTGTTGGTGGTCTCTTTATTTAGCCAGAGGTATATTGAACCAAATGCTTCCTCCAGCAAAGCAAAATGTTCGCTTTTTGTGACATGTACAACTATTACAAAGAACACTGTATGTGAATGTATAAATCTGTACATAACACACATAATCTGGTATTTGTGTTGCCATCTCTGAGTGTATTCTATAGGAATGTATCTCCAGTTTTGAATGGATTACAAAGGACACAGTTATAGGTGATAATACTGAACAAAGTGTCACAAACTCAAATAAGTAAAAGAAAGCGTGAGAAAAAAACGTTAGTAAGTAAATAAAGCTGATCTAATTCCACATAATTTATAAGTAATATGCCAGAAGAGTAAGAACGCAAAATTAATTCCATTATACACAATGAATATTCCAAAGTATCATTAACACTTCAGAAAATTTACAATATTATGGGCCTGCTGAAGAACTCTACTCTTGTTTCACACAGTACAATAAAGAGAATTACAGTTCACTATGACAATTAAAACAGTAACACCTTAGGATCCTGCTCACAGTTGGATACCTAATACCAGATCAGAAAGATCAGTGGTCTTGTTTGCCTACCAAATTAAATGACAATATAGACTTCTGCAACTAAATGAAATCGGCGTCTGTGAAAAGCTTATTTTACTGTATTTGCAAAACCTGCTTGGCATTTATTTTTATTAACACAGCACTTTAAAAAAATTAAATAAGAGGATACATTATTATTTAGATTTAATTAAGGAATTTATTATTCACCTTACTATTCTTTTCATAACTTTTCCTCATGTATCAAACGGCTCTGATCACAATTAAACCTTCAGTAAGAAAGGGATACAGGAATGCAGCTCTCTCTGGTGTCAGTCAGTATTCTTTTTTGTGACCGCCAAATAAAATTACTTGGAAAGAAGGTTCTGTCCTTCCTCCTCTCAATAACATGCACACACTTTGATGGCTTTCTGAACATTTATTTTTCTGACTTTTAAAACAGACCTATGAGCTGAAAACAGAACAGTAGCTAGGAGCTACTAACTGAAAATAGAATAAAAATTATACTGCTTACTGGCTTCCTCATTTTTTTTCAAATTAAAACCACTCAAATATGTATCATCCACTCCATTTCCATTCATTACCATGGCAATAAGTGTACAATGGTTCATAAACTGTCAAAAAAATACTCATCGGTTTTACAGTGCTCTGCTTTCACCAAATGCTCCTTCTAATTTGTTTTATCTCCTAATTTCCCCCCATAATTTCTTAAGTATTTGTCCAGCCTCCCTGGCTTCTATCCACAAATGAATAATTGCTAACTATCCAACACACTAAAATGAAGACACACTAAGGTAAAAGAAATGGGTGGGTTTTGTCTTGTTCTGGGGGCTGGGTATGTATCAGATGAACTGAAGTCAACCACAACCTCCACATCAGGTTCTGGACAGTATTTCAGGCTGATTAAACAAAGCGTGACAAAGAGGTCTCTTCAAAGATTTTATATTGTGTTATACAAATTCTTAGAACCACACCGAGGATTAGGGCACACATTAGCAGCCCTCTCAAAACTCCAGTCCTTAAATCCACCTGAACTCTGGCATTCTCAATGCTGTATCTGCTGGCAAACCCTAAGGAAAGGCCATTTAAATGCATTGTTAAAGGGAAAGAGTTCCAATTGCATCCCAACCTGGAGCAGCATCCTGCAGATCAGTTATGGCATTGGCAGCCTTTGTGAAACATGGTCTGAATTCGATGCAGCTACCTGGATAAACACATTGAACACGTACAGTGCTCAGTGTCATGAACCAGCATCATTTTCTGAAATTCAAGAGGATGACTGGTAAAACTCAGGCCAATGCAAGGTGCAGCAAGCAGGACATTCAAAATGATAGAATTGTTCAATCTTGCCAGAAGTATCAATCTTAATTAATTTAGCCTTAAGTGATCTGTCAGACTTCTCAGGCTCAGTGGGGTGTGTGTGTGCATGTTTTAACATTTACAAACCCAAAATCTAATCCAACACATTTATCATTGAATTAAATTATAAAAATACATAATATATTAAATGTGTGCTGACATTATTAAGCGCAAAGTATAATGAAGGGTTATGTCACTCAAATTAATATTAAAAATACTATTTGATATTAAAATAGTAAATATGTTGATACATTGAACTACACAAACCCCAAAATATTAGTTTAAAAATATGGGTTTGGCAATTTTTAAAAAATATGTAGAACCTGATAAAACATCTCAAAGAATAAGGTTAGAATTCAGTTTGTTACCTACCCATACACTATCATTCCTTGATTTCTATTATTCCATTCCTGTTCACACACTATAGAGTATTTTTGTCCACTACATTTTCAAAAAATAAAGGCACAGAACAAGAGTAGCTGTAAAAACTGTCATGTCCCACTGCACAATCCCTTCCCAATATACTTACACTATGCAAAATTACATTATTCACTACTGAATAGTTCCATTCTACACAATATAGTGTATTTATTTGAAAATATTCTCTCAGGATAATTAGTTACTACATAAGCCACTAACAATATATAACCAAGGTTCCTTTATAAAGCAAAACAAGAAAGATATTCTAAGTCTATTAATACATCTTTCCTCCTCCATTATTTCTGACATATAATTTAACATACCCATTGCCTGTTGATTCAGCTTCAGATCTTCACTACCTAATTTAATTTTTAGAAAAAAAGGAGATGTATCTGAGTTTGAAAGTCTGGGCTTATTTCTCATCAAGATCATTTCAATCTCACAGCTCAGTGACTAGGAAACAGACTAAAGGCTAGGAGACTGAACTTGGAGATAAGAATCTTGGTAGATCCTTGGGAACTTCATTGGTTATGGCTAATCAAGCTCTGAAAAACGATGTACTAAATACATAGCACTGATGCTAATTAGGAACTTTCATTATGAAAGTGTGAGGGCAGTCCACAAGGACCGGACTTAAGGATTATAATACGAGTATCAGAGTACTGGAGAGATAACTTGATTCCTTTAGCCAGGAAAATTGAACCAGACGTTTATCAGACAACCTGACCAGGGCACCAAAAGTATCAAATAAACTTTGTTGAAGACCTTATCTAGAGCAGGTCTGATTCTTCTTGTTGACATCCAAAAAGAAAGTCAGCCTTCAAAAATCCTCAGCCATGGAAGTCTGAGATATCATTTATTACCTCCCACTGAGGACATTATCAAGTAAACTAGCTGAGATTACCATTATATATGCAGAAATCTGTGAAAGAGACTGCTGAGAGCTGAACTTATGTTGAAAGTAGCAGTGCTAATGATCATTTCACAGAGAAGTCTTGCTCTTCCTTTCATTCCTAACATAACCTGAATTCACCGCTTTATGTAGGCAAGGAATTAATGGCAAGTGGGGCTTTTTTCTGCCAACACATAGCTGCTTTCAATGAAACTTTACTGACCCCTTGCTCATCCTCTCATTACCATTTGGGACGGATACAAAACAGCGTCGCATTGCCACTGCTGCAAAGAAAACAGCAAGAAATCAGAGGGAAGATTTTGAGAGGATAGGGTTCTCTCAAGCTGAGTTAGCCTTTAGCTTTCAAGTCCATCAGTTTCCTTACTCCATATGCACAAGAACACCTTCTCTTGTGTTCCCTGGCAACTGTAGTAATGATGAATGAAGAGGAGTGACTAATGAAGAAAATTCACAAAGAATACTGGATGTCCTCCTGAGCACACTGAGAAGGAGGATGGGCAGGGCAGGATGTGCCACAGGGGTTCTGCTGTTTCTGGAACACTGACTGAAGCTCTAGCTGCAGATCTGCAGAGACTTATTTCCAATCATGCAGCATGCAGGAACCTTACCATGTGCTGAAGATTTTGTCCACACAGGGTGAAGAGAGAAGCTGCTCTCTGAGCTCAAGAGGCCTGGTTCTAAAATTCAGTTGCAGTCTCAACACCTTGCGGCTAAGTATTTCTGGAGAAACATTTCCCACTTACTGAATGTTAACACCTTAAGCCATGACAAACTGAAGGTTTTCCTGAGCTGAAAAAGTGTCTCTCACAAGATGAACCCTCTAGGGGATGGCATGGTAAGCAAAAAATGAGAAAGAAAAGTTAAGCGCGTCTGAGAAGTAAAAATAAGGGGGAGAAATAATTTTCTCCAAAGTCAAGCTTTCACTCCTGAAAACTAATAAATAAGGGGCAAGGAAAAGAAAGAATTAGAACATGGTAAAAATAGATACAGTACGTAGAAAAGATAGAAAGAGGGGAAAAGCTATGAAAGGTTCAATGTTAAGTGAAAATTGTTTTCACTAACATATAACGCACTCCAGCTTAGCAGAATTATGCCGCATTCTCTCTGGTTATGCAGAGGTAAAAGAAAAAATGGGGAATGACATCTTGCTATGATTGAATAAAAGGTCTAGTCTGAATGCCTGCAATACAAATATTCATTAAAGGCACATGCTCAGAAGGAGAAATATTCTCCTCCCTAGATGGAAGTGTCAGAGACTGGGGCTGAGAACAAACCCCATCAGTTAGGTTTCTTATGTGGTACCGAGATCCTGTGTCCATGGAACAGCTGAATAAAAGGAAAAAACAAGATTGGTCAATAGCTGTGAACAAAATGAGGAGGCTACATTCACACAAGAGAACTATTTATTCGCCTTTTGACAATGGCACAGCTGCACAATGCTACCAGTTGTGTTTCATGTATGCGGGAATGCTATGGCCTGACATACACCAACGTATAGAGAACCGGAGTACTAATATATGTGCAATATTGCTGAAAACATTAGGTAAGCACTTCCTCAAAGCAGATACTGTTAGAAAGAAAGAAATACAGGGAAGAATGGCTAGGAAACTAAGACAGCTGTTGCTGCTGTCCAGAGAGTTTCTGTTCTGCCACGGTACTAAGAAAAGCTGTCAGAAAACAGATCCTTTTATGAAGTAAGAGAAGACTGTGAATAGACAGGGGGAAAAAAATTACTTACTGGCAATTTTGTATGTTGTATCAAGTCAGACTGATGTGTTTTCATGCTCCAGGGATAAAGGCAAGGACTATCACTCAAAGCAGAAATAAATATTTTGTCCTTTCATCTCTACTTCTTTTAAAGGTCAAAAAATTTATCAAACTGAACAATTAGAAGCAGCACATCAAATGAGCTATGAAAGGTTTGAAAATTTTTATGGAGACACATAGTAGCTATCACTGACATACTGATGTAAAGCTCTTTTAGTTTTATACTGAAACACAGGAAAACAGAATTCCTGTAATTTCATAGGTATTGTTTCTGCTTGTATATCCTATTTAAATATAGTATCCAGGATCATAGAAACACAATCCTGTTCAGGTTGAAAAGACCTCCAGAAGTCCTCTAGTCCAACACCCCGTGCAAAGCAGATCCAATTAGATCCAGCTGCTTGACTAATCCAGTTGAGTTGTTAATATATGCAAGAATGGCAATCCAATGACTTACATGACAAAACTCTATGCTCAGTTTTCCTCACTAATGACTTCTGGTATCATTTAAAGTACTGGAGGGTCCAATTCCATGACAGCACACTTTTTCCATTCCATGTCAGGAGAAAGATTGAGACTGGCTGGTCATGAGAATCATAACCATAATGGCAGAAGATTCACCCTCTATTTGAGGGTCAGTAAATGAAAAATCTCAGAGGCAGAGATGATTGATTGCTAATCAGGTCAAACACCATTCATTTAAATTTGCATAACTTTACCAGCAAAAGCAAAAGCAGCTTTAGTTTAAAGGAAACGAAACCCTACCAGAACTCTCAGTTTCCACCCTCAGAGTAAAGCCTTATTTAGTCTACAACTTAAAGGCTGATTCTCAAACATACACATTATCCACAGAAAACAAAAAGGGAAGGACTGCAGAGAAGCTGGTTGCCAGGGGACTGCTGCAAAACCATGCCCGCTGGCTGTGACTCACAGGCAACTACTAAAATTTATCTGCATGTCAGCAGGCCTCGCTGTACACCCCTAACAGTGACACACCAAGTGAAGACTGGTTATTCGGGTTTAAGCATGAGGCACAAAATTCCTGCTCCAGAACTCCCAAATATTTTTGAATTTGTATTGCTCCTAGCATAAACAGACAGAAAAGCTAAAAGAATTCTGGAACAAAATACTTTCACAAGTACTCAAACCTTTGTACAATGATCCCCATTTTTAAAGAACAGTCCTTAGCACTGCTGAGAAATAAGGATTATTTTGCAAAACACATTCTATCTTAATTGTAGGAAAAAAAGTTTGGGTTTTTTTGTTGAAAACATTCACAGTATCAGATAAAAACTTGGTATAAGCACATGAATCCATGTTTCAGGGATGAGACACATTGCTTTTACAAAAAGGAGTTATACACAATTATGGTTACATTCCCTTGCAAGTGTTTCTCTGTGCTGTACGTCAGGCAAACCATGTAACAAATGTGCGAGCATTCAATGGATATTCTTAATTTCTTTTTTTCTTCCTTAATTGAGTTCTTTCTGTTCTAGTATTGCTTCATCCTGACCTCCTCATAAGCAGCAGTACATACAATGTCAGATATAAGCTCTGTAATCCAAGAAAACACAGCAGATGCAGCTGAATCTCAATAGGTCGATCTCAGACCATGATGTTGAGTTAGAAGTTACTGCTGGGTTTTTTAAGGTCAAATAATACTTCCAAATTAAAATGTCAAATATAAATTTGTCATGCCACCTAAGAAAGCAAATTCCCCCACATGAAGCTTATAATCAAGTAAGAAATTTTAAAACAAGCAAACTAAAATAAGATAATACAATATTAATAAGAGTGACTTGGACGGGGAGGTTAGTACATGAGCAGCTAGTCTGAGAAGGTTTTTGGCAGAATGAAGCAAAACTACAGATGGTGATCATATACTGCATCCTGATATGATATGCTCTTGGTTCACTGAAAAGTATTCAAATAGTTATTTTCCTTTGTTGCTGCAGCCATATTAATAATGTTCATATTTATGTGTTGTAAGCATTCCTGTCTCAATTGCATAATTCAGTGTCCTCAATTAAGACTTCCACCTAATGGCACCCTAACAGCTTTGAAAGGCTGCCACAACAGACTCACCATACAGCACATCATCAAACCAATAATTAAATCAATCTAATCAACAAATTAGGCTACATCACCTATGACTCTAAGAAAATGATGGAGCTGAAAGACATCTCACATTGTAGACGTGTATACACGCACATTTAAATATTCAATGTGTTGGCAGTTTTAGTAATGTCCTAGTGGTTAAAAAGCACTTGTAGTACTGGAAATCCGAAATGTTATCGTGCTGGTTCATCTGACAACTTATTAAGTTGCTGTAACTTATAGAAAAAACAAGCCAGAGATCAGCCTTTTCAGCAAAACTCCTTCAGAGTTTCAGAGCTGGAGTAGTATTCACTCCTCTCAAGTGTTCCAAGGATACAATTGTTGACAGAGGGAAAAGAAGGAAGGAAAATCTTTAACTGTTTTAAATATGATATAATAATTACATTTCTGGGTTTATTATTTGAAAAGGCAACTCCTCTTTTTTTCTGAATGACCACAACACGACCAAGGGCTTAAGGAGAGAGAATTAAGCAACCAGTGATATATTTCTCATTAAGTTATATTCCCTACTCAAGAATTGCTCCAAGGTTAGTAATTACTGACTTCATTAACTACCAGCTATCTTTTCCTGCCATGTTCCACTGGTAACAGAAATATATGGATGAAGATGTGCTGCTAGAAAAATTCCTAGCTTTCTTTCACAGGAGTCCATGCTAGACACTACCCACAAAAGCAGTACATTCTAGACCTAGTGATAATTTTCTACTGAGAACTTGAAAAGGTGTTCGTATTTCAAACACTGTGACTGTAAAACACATTAGTTCTAAATACAGCTATTAAGACAATGTACTTACTTAGGCTACTCAGTTGTCTGATTATATTTGCCAAGGAGATATTGGTGACACATTCCAATTCATTCTTGATACCTCGGGGCAGAGCTGTGTGGCACAAGTGCCTGGGGTCTATGTTCCTTTTTACCAGCGGCATTCTGAAATGTATCAGAGGACCAGCAAACCTGCAAATAAAATAGACAAAACATTGTTATAAGTTTAATTGTAAATATTTTAAATTCAGGTTATGCCTGAAGTTAAATCAACTAATCCTAACAGATAAAAATAACTCCGTAGTACTGATGGAATTCATTGCTCTGTGAGTACCTCAATATTTTCTTCTTCGCCCAAAGAAAGATTATTTCATTCTCTCTCTTTAAATCTTTACCTGATTCAGATTCCAGTGAAGTGACAAATAATTTTTTACAGTTCTTGTTTTTTTCTAAACCCCCCACTGCCCCCAAAAAGACAGGAAAATCTCTGCAGTACAAAACCATTAGAGAAAGACTGAGTTCTTGATGGACTACTTCCTTATTTGGGCAAGCAAAGTCCAACAAAAAATTCCTTTTATTATGAGGTCAAAGTTGAACTAGTTGTCTATTACAGTCGAAAGGTAGATACTATTCATTCATTATGTCATGTTACCAGCAGGAGTCATCCTTCTAATCTGAACATCACTTCTAAATCATACCTAGTCAAGGTAAGAATAGAGAAGATGTTGCCCTTCCCCCTACACTGTTACTGACAATAAATTCAGCTAACAATGCATCTTCCAAATATGAAAATCTCCACAGTAAACTTGAAGTGCAATATCCTCCAGGACTCAGAAATCCTACCCCTTCATACCCTTCCAAATCCAGATTATAAATACAGCATGAGTCTTTACTAGTTATACAGACCGCATAAGAATCATCTCAGGCTACGAATCCCAGGCTTGTCGTTTTCTGGACTCATGACACTGACTGGAAGGAGTTTCCCAGAGGGCAAGTCACATCCCCCATCTTATTAGTGCTGCTTATTAAGATCTGCCTACTAAAATTTTTCTTTGTGAAAAACTGATTCCCTAAAATTGCGTATTTTTTCCATCATTTGTCATGTAACACTCTGAACGACCAATGCAAAATTCCCACTAGAAACACAGAGAATGGATACATTTAGTGTTGGTATAACGTACTCTCCCTTCCCACTGCAGAACAGATTACACTTTCTCCAGACCAAAAGGCAAACAGGTTTTCCACAACGCAACCAGTATGCAGTCCTAGTTCCTCAACCATCCAGCCTGCCTGTTTCATCTGTCCTCTGCTTAAAAGTTTTACCCCAAAATGTTCTCAGGGTGCAGCCAGGGCTTTGTGTTGTGCCACAGAATGCACTTCCTCTACAGTGTATATTTAGCCCCTGTTATCCTTACTTGGTCAAAATTGAGAGGGTTTTTTTGCATAATAGCATAAGGTAGAGCTGAAATGTTGCTGACCTAGAATGGCACAATGAATTAGAAGAGGCAAAGGTGACTGTAAAGGAGTACTTTAACCTCGCAGACTGCTTAGATTTCCCCTTGCCTCGTTTCCTGGGAGTATATTCTTTCACTGAAGCCAGGGATCATAGCTGAGGGACCCAGGTGGGATCCTTACGTGGACCTGAGAAACACCTCTGTATTTCCAGGATCTGATGGCATCTCGTTCATTGCATTTTAACATCATGTCTACCACCCCTATTTTCTTGACAGAACAATCAAAAATATTCTATGCTTTTTATTTACTTTTATTTTCTAGAAATATCCCAAATCTTTCTAGTCCCTAAGTACCTAAGTACTGAAAAGCTAGCCTTTACACAAAAACTAAATAAAATAAGAAGGGCAAATCTGAACACTGTCTCAGATAAAAGCAATGAAAAATGTTTATAAACCCTTAACTACAGGTTTGTTATCATGGTTCCCCAACAGAAAATAAAGGAACCATTCTGTCCCTGTCAAAGAAACACAACAAATGATACGTGAGCAATGTTCTACAGAAGCAATTAAATATTAATTCCAAAGTTGAGCCCTTTCTTGATTACTGCTTTAATGACAGTATTGTATAAATACCAAGTAGACAAGTCTTTTAAAGATGGTCCAAACAAGTATGTAAAGAAACATTTTTCAAATTTCACACTTTCAACATTTTCTAATATCTGAATAATGCTGTTGTGGCTGTCCTACACAAACACAGTATAACAAGAAAAGGTAGCAGTATGAGCAGTAAGTATGCTAAAAGGTGTAGTTTTCAAACAAGAATAAACTTGGAAGGGAAACAAATGATGAAAGATATAATTGACACCTTCAAAATTATGCCTCATGTTTCAAAACTATGCAAAGCCCAAAGAGAGGATATTTACCAGATTCCCACAGAAACAAAACAAGGGAGGCAACAAAGGAAAATACCACTTAAACATGCTTAAAACAAAGGAAAAGGCATTTCACACAATGTTTAATAAATTCTGGAACTAATTGCCACAGAATGCTCTATACAACAAAAGTACCTGCTGGTAATTTGTCCACTACGGACCTCATATTCTTTGCAGCTTGTTGCGACTGCTAGAAGGTCTTGATGATTCCTCCCCAATTGTAACTAGTGCTCCCAACACAGGGAGCAACAGGTGTGCAACAGCAAACGGAACTTTACTGAACCCACACAATTTCTTCACTCCTACAAAAGATGCTTTTCCTAACGTAGCTCAGAACAAGAAAGCTGAAAAAATCTGAAATTGCTATGCTTATTATATAGCTTTAGAGCTGTGAAAGAGGAAAAAACAAAAAAGGAATTGTTACAATCTTCTATATTTTTTAGGCAAAATGCAAGAAAAATACACACACCCTCTCCCTCCATCCCCCCCCAGCTCCCAAACCATGCATTACCCAAGCCACTGGGGCAGAAAAGGAAAAATTCATTCCGAGATCATGAAATCCTGTTACCATGTCACTCCCAAGTAAGCCCTGGCAAGTGTTCATAACCCCAGCCAGGCAGAAGAGAGAAGCAGCTTGTCAGTGCATAAGAGGATCCCTCGGCTGAGAGGTTACATGACACCTCCTCAGAGGTTTACAGCTCTCCTCCTGTCACACAGGTCTCCCCCCGCTCAGCTCCGCTGCCTCCCGGCTCAAAACTCAGGAAGGCAAGGCAATCCTCAAACACAGCTACCTCCTCTTCCCTGCAATTCCATGCAAATCTTTGGAGGCAGCTCTTCTGAAGTGAAGCGGCACCAGTTTACACTCAGTTAACTGGAAGTACTTCACTCCATGGTGATCTTAAAACAAAACTTCTCTTTATAAAGAGATGCCGATGCCTTTTGTAGAGCCACCATTGAAAACTCTTCTGCCCCACTTCCTATACATCCTTTGAAGCACTCTGAATCCACTTGAGAAGCCAACTCTAATCTTCTTTGCAAAACCCTTCGCTACTTCAGTTGCACAATGGCTGGCACAAACTCATCCCCCTCACATATGCTTTGAGTACAGAATACGACTGTGTGTACATAACGCCTGCCTAATGTTTTTGTTAAGCTACCATGTTTCCATACGTGATTTTTCAGGAATTAGGTAAAATGCTCGAGTTGCTTTTCAATTAGTTCCTATTACTTAAAAAAAACAGCAGAACAAGGGCACTAATGAGAGCTAATTAAACTGTTTTCAGAAGAACAGCCTTAATGAGATATGACCACACTTCTTTTCAAAAAAGCAAGTTGCTGAGTGTGTCGCACAGTCCTGTTCAGCTATTGGGGGCCTTAGGGGGTGAGTGAAACTCTTCTCTCATACTTCCCAAGCACTGCTGGCAGCAGCTGGGAAACCAGGGCACCTGCCCCCCACTCCCGCAGCCGCTGGCTCCGAGCAGGACAGTGTCCCCGCTGCTGGAGCTCAGAGAAGGCTCTGGGGAGCACTGGGGTAGGAAACGAGCTACCACTTTCCCTTCAACGCCCTCCCGTAGAAATATTTCAGAATCACAAGATGTGTGGAGCAATGTTACGTGACTTACTAGAAGTCCGTGAAAAATCTGAAACGACAGTAGCCACAGTAACGATTCAGGTCTTCTAACCAGTATGGTTAAGACAAGTAGGAATGACAGCACAACAATAAGGTGGGGAAAATTAACTAACCCACCCAACAGCTTAACAAGAAATTAAACTACACATCAGTTACGTTTTTAGAAGACTTATGAAATTTCACGATCACATGGTTTTTATTAGTGAAAGTTTACTTCTGACTAGGTTATGTTTCATCCTTACTAAAACTGTCATTATTTTCTTAGCATAAATGAAAGATATTAATCTATTATTTTTTCTATAACATGCCAATAATGCAGCACTGAATGCCCTTGCTTTGATGGAGTTAAATTTATTTCCAGCCACTTCTAGAGTATATCTTTGGACCTCAGTATTACAATACTCCTTGTAATTTTCCTTTAACAATGTGCAACAGCAATGCCTTTCATATGCCCCATTTAATTGATCACGTTCCAGCTGCTGGCAGAACAGGCCACAGTTTCAAATGCAATGATCAATTTAGCACTTCCCCCACCCACCCATAGAAATATAAATAGAATATATAATAGTTTTTATATTTGCTTGCGTAATTGTATATTTACTGTATTTACGCTATAAACAAGCTAATAAAAAACCTTAAATGTGTTGACAAATCTGGTAAAATCAGAATTGCCTAAGTTAAAAATCCAAGCTCATTCTCCTGGCAAATTTTCTTTTAATTATATTACAAGACATTGAAAGTTATACCAGTTGCAGAAAATCCAAAGATGAAGTTCTCACAATGCACACTTCTACCATGAAAGGCAAATGTACAAAGAATTCGTGTTCCTTGTTTTTCTGCAGCTCTCACTGCAAGATCAAGATCAGGTATAAGCTTAAGAAGAAACAGACACCTACAGTGTGGTGTCCTTCAACAAAGTAGGCCACAACCACTACTGCTGAGTCAACATAATGATTTCAAAACTCTAAAGACAATTAACATTCCTTAAAGGATACATCTTAGAACTGACAAGATGACAATTGACATCTTAAATTGGCAATTCAACAGAAATGTGTTAAAAGTACAGTTTTGAAATCCTTTCTGTTGTGAACCATGTCACAAAATGGAAAACCTTCTCCTTGGAACATTTCCCTCGAATCTCAGTCTTCTGCAACTCACTTCCAAAAAATTTTTCTAACTGCAACTAACTAGGAAAAGACTTTATGGTAACTAAGAAAAACGTGAAAGAAAATAAATGCAGAATATATTACTGGAATGTGATGTTGACATCACTGCTCTTTAAGAATGAGTGCAAAATGAATCGTTTTAATCTTAAGACCTCCTATACTAGCTTGTCTATTCAAAAAAGTTGTTACACATTTATAGAATAATAGAATATCCTGAGCTGGAAGAAATCCATCACGATCATCGAGTCCAACTCCTGGCCCTGCACAGGACACTCCAAGAATCACACCATGTGCCTGAGAGTGTTGTCCAAACGCTTCTCGAAATCAGACAGGCTTGGTGTTGTGACCACTTTCCTGGGGAGCCTGTAGCAGTGCCCAGCCATGCTCTGGGTGAAGAACCTTTTCCTGATACCCAACATAAACCTCCCCCAATTCAGCTTCATGCTGTTCAGTTGAGTCCTGTCACTGGCCACAAGAGTTTGGCCAACCTAAGGTGCAATGCCTATATAGGGCATAGAAAGGAAGTTGATAATTTATTTTTTAATTAAACCAGAGTCACTACTAAAATATTTCATATTTTATTTGTAGTCACAAATATAAAAAATACTGTTCCCCAAGTAATACCAAAAACAGTCTCTCAAAACATTCTCTAAATATTCTGTTGCTGAACTGAAGATAAGATTATTCAGGGATAGATTTATATGTCAATGGGTCACTGAACGCTCTATCTCAATAACATTGTACAGGAAAGCATTTGATTAGCAAGACAGTAATTAACGGATTGTGAAAATGAATCTACCTCATATAACTATAAAATATATTTAAAATTAATTTGTAATATTTATTCTGTATTTAATATTGACTGACTTCCATATTGTTTTAATTGTCTGTGGCAATTAGTATTTTCCTCCTGTAGAACAATCTGTAATCATCTCAGCACATCTGCCACATCAGATAAGCAAAAAAGAGAGCACAGTCACAAATACGGGTAGGACTCAAGTTCTACTCAATCTCTGAGGCACAATTACAGACACTGTTAAAAAATTATTTTTCAGCTACTACCATCCAGCCAGCTGTGATCTTAGATGTGTACCACAAGACTACAGTCTCTCCCCCATGCCTGTATGCCCACCTGCACACACATCCGCACACTCATCTTTAAAGCACATGAAAAAATATTTGAAGATCAACTTGGATTTGATTACAGACATAAACCACAGCCACACCTGCTTCCTTGTCAAAATTTAAAAGTTTAATATTTATTTAGCTAAACAAATGAAAAAAAAGGGCAATAATTTTTTTACATTGGAAAAGAAAAAACTGTCTTTTAAGCTCTATGCAGCTGGTGACTATCATGAATTAGTATTGTAAAATTGAAGGCAATTTTGGCAAGCTATGAGTGGAAAGAAACTGAGTGATTAATAATTTGTATGCTGACTTTTAAGAGCTTTATCTGTGATAAATTAGCTTTTCAAGAAAATCTTAAATAGCTACTGTCACTGAGATGACTCTGGTGATGGCAGTGACAGCAGAGTTCTCAGTATGGGCAGCAGTGCAAATAGGTCTCCCCAGTTGCAATGCAACAAGTACAGCCTCATTAACAGAAACAGCAGCAACATTTCAGGGGAGAAAGTTGACATATCAGTTCATAACTACAGGGGTTACCTCAAGTTTGAGAGGAAACACCAGCACATTTTCAGCGAGTGAAACTGCAATCTGGGTCAAGTCAATGAGCTCTGTGTAACAAAATACAGCATCATACCATGCAGCAGCCACTTTCCACCCTGTGAGTCCAGCCCTCAGGGCTTCTACACCATTTCCCATTCTGCTGGGGAAAATAATTTACTGTTCCACTCTGGCTACAACCTGCTCTTTAACTTAGGGAAAAGCTTTCCTCAGTGTCCCCACTCACTTGTCTGGAATTCCTCCCGCCTGTGTTTTGTTCAGGCTGCCTCTGGCCCCTCTTGTCTCAGTAAGCAGGTGAGAGGGGCTGTCACCATCACTTCTCTCCTCTCCTCTCCTCTCCTCTCCTCTCCTCTCCTCTCCTCTCCTCTGCACAAAAAATTTCACTCTGATTACATGTACAGAGCAAAACCTTAAGGTATCCTAAATACAAGGAGAGAATATTCAGGTCAATATTGGTTTCTTTTTTTCCCCAAATACAAGTGCAAAATGCAATAGGGTCAAATAAACAGCATGTGGAATTTGCAAATCTCGTCCCTATTGTTAAGCAGAATTCCTATTAATGAAATGGAATTCAAACACAAACAATTCAGAGTGAACCAGCTTACTAGCTGTGGCTTTTCAAGATAGGTTCTTTTTACAAGGTTAAACTCAGCTTGATTTCACATAACTGAAGTTTTCCCTTTGTTTTCACCTATGATTTTCCAGAATATAAAGAAGTACCTACTGATTTGTCAATTTATTAAGCATTAAATGTTACTTCCTTCATTTCCCACTACCTTCCCAACAGGTTCCATCTTACTATGGTGTCTTTTAAGCAATTCATGTTAACTTTAACAAATCTACAGCAAAAGCAAAAAAAAAAAAAAAAAAAATCCAGCCATCATTACTGCAGTTATTTGTCTTGCTAATAACTGTAAAATATCTCTGTTCATCTTAATGAAGAAGCTATTTAAACCAAATTGCTCTTGGAAAAATAAAAAAAACATTAAAAACTAATCAGGTACAACACTACCTACCCTGAACAGCAGGACTGCTGGGGGCAATAAGGCACCAAGCCAGCTACACTTCTGGCTTATAGACAAAATTCAGTGAACAAAGCTAGATGTGACACTGTTTAGCATGTCTACAGAAAGAAACATTTAGACTTGCAAATGTTCTTCACATTAAGTATGTTAAGCAAAAATAGAAACAAAAAAATTATAATGCTTTTTTTTTGTATAACAGCTTACTTCCGAAATACATATAACATAAAAAACACAGAGCACACAAAGACTAAAATTTCTGATTTAAAAAACTCTCCTAGGTCTATTAAAAAAAAATATAACAACACTAAGGATTTCCAAATGTTAGATGCGAATTAATTGATATTTAGGCTTGGTTTTCCTTATAATTCTGCTTCTTAGTATCTTGAAACTAAAACTTTAATTACATGTATGATGACTCAATCCCTTCATGACCTGTCATATTTTAAATTTACAAAACAGTAAATAATCAGAAACAGAATAGAATGGAATTGTATTCTTCAAATCCAAATCCTAAAGGCACGATACACTAATCACTAATTTCTTTCATTCCAATACAGCACTAAATTACAGTGAAGATTTACAAAATCAATCTTATGAATAGTTCACAGAAAAGATGAGAATCATTATACTCAAACAGGCACAAGTTGCAATGACAGTTTACTAAAAAAATAATAACAGATGTGTCCATATATTAATGGAGAAATATTTAAGTCATACGGAACCACATCTCACTTCATTGTTAAGATATTAATCAAGAAAAAATAGTGACTTCTTGCACTTGTATTTCTATTAAGCTTTCTGAAGAAGTTAATTAAAAAAATATAAAGCATATGCACAACATATTTGCTTAACATACATGTCCAGACACACATGGATACCTCAAAATATAAATATTTTAAATTATTATATGTAAGGTTAGAAAAAGAGCTGCAAAATTTCTTATCAGCATTACTAAATATTATTCAGAATAGCCTGTACTCATTAATTTTCTCCTAGTGAGCTCCTGTCAGGTCATTTGATTAATAACAATTTTGGAAGTATCCTGGGTTCTAATTTAGGTACAGCCAAGAATGCTTAAATTAATTTTTGATTACAAGTTTTCCTCTTTTCCCCAAAGGCTAAAAATGTATTAATGCATTACATAGTATGGAACTTGAAATTGCTTTTTGAGACCTATGTTTTATCTGATGACATTTTTTCTCTCTGCATTAATCTAGTCTTCCTGCTAACAGTTTCTATGTATAGTGTATAACACAAAAGCCCTATGATGGATTGCAACAAAAGCTCTTTATTATAGTCTTGACAGAGACAGATAACTAATCCAGTGTTAATTTAAAATCAAAACCTTAGTACCAGAACTAAAGGTACCATTTCTGTGGTTTAAGTATATCTCATCGTAACATGCTACCTTTGAAAATTTTCTACAATTTTCCTTGAAAAGAAATATTCCACACATTAACAGCTACCTTTGTTACATAGTCCTTTGCCAATCCAGGATAAGACCTATTACAAGCTCACGTGAATTTCATAACGATGTTACAGAATCTACCAAACACACATAAAAATCAACGCCAATACACTTCTGTTGCACGGATACAAACCACCTGCTTCTGAGCGGACAACATTGCGTGGCAGCAAGTTATGAATATTTGAAGAAGAGGTACCTGGACTTCCCGGCTGCTGAGCAGAGCAGCCCGGCGGGTACCGGGGGGATGAGGTGTTTCGCCCCGGCTGCGGCACGGCGCGGCCGCGCTCCCCATCGCCTCAGCCCTGACAACTTCCAGAGCTCCTCGCTGCCAGGCAGCCCCGAGCTGGGGCTCTGCTGATCGCAGCCAACACCTCCCACGCTGCCCCTTCCGAGCAGGCTGCCTCTCGCACCAGGGCATTAGAATTCAGCACACAGTGCCCTGCCCTGACAACAGCGCTGCCCTTACAAAGGAAACACAGACGCGCTCCCCCCCGCTGACCAAACTGCCCTTTTTCCCCAGACACAAGTGGAGAACCCCCTGAAGGCAAAGTGATTAGGAAATAATTATTCCTTTGGCACCAAGCTACAACGGGTAAATATTAAATTATGATGTGCCAAAAATGAAAGAAATTAGTTGCTGTGCATTGGTGAGAAAAGGAAGGAAGGGGAACACAAGAGTCTGGGCGTTGTGTTGATCTTATTGATGAATCTGAGAAGGAAATTGCATATTAACCAAAAAATAAATGATATCGGGAATCTACAGTAGTAATTAGACCAATGTACAGAAGGCTCTGACTAAGAAACATCGCACAATGCTGGAGCTACTTACGCAGTTCCTGTATATCAATTCAGCAGTGATATACACTATATTAACTAGTAGCTCCTTACTAAACTAAGTAACAGGTGACTATCGGCAGCTTTTTGTGCCTCAAAACATTATCAGAGATCTGAAGAAGTGATGTTAGCACTGCAAGAGCCACAAATGAGGCACATATTTAAGAATGATGTCTTCCCTGTACTTTATGCTATGACACCAAGTGCCTAAACACATTTTATGCTTGGATACCAAACCTACAAATGACAGATTATTGGGTTTAATTTTCTTTTTCACAGTTTTAAAGAACGAACTAAGATATACCAACTATCAAGTGGGATATAAAAATGTGCAAGAATCATCTTATTATATCATCAGCTTCTTTGCAGATGAATTTTCCCACCCTCATGACAATGAAATTCCTGAAAAGAGGATTTGTTGCAAAAAATGTCAATGCACAGAAACATTTTTCCGTCTACTGCCATTTATGTTACTTAAAATGTTTGAAGAGTCATGCTGCAGGAAAAAGGTATTAACATCTACAGAGAAGTTGTTTACTTTTGAACTGAAATGTTATTAAATATTTCACAGTCCAGAAACACTGCTGATGATTTAATAATGATTTATATTACTATAATATATAAAAAAATATTATTTTAACAATTATTTATACTGTGGCAGGCTAGAAACAGATAATTTCATCCTTCACTAGGTGTAACAACAAAACTCCCCACTGAAGTGAGTTAAAGACTTGCTAAGGAAAGACTGGAGGACTCAGAGGTGCCTGTTTTCTACACAGTGAAGTGCTGTTTGGGACAATAATTTTTCCATTCAAATATTATCATTTTAAATACGGTACTTCCAGTAATTTCTTGGGTAACTTCTTCTACAACCAGCTACCTCTCACACATTCAAAAATGTGTCAGTTCTCCCTCTTTCTCTCTGAGCTTTGTTTGCCTATACTTTCAGATTGCATACATTAGTTCTTATTTCTCATTGTTTGTAACATTCAGGTATTTATAAATGTCACACCCTTTCTGTGCTAGCAATTCTACTAAGTTATAAATTTCTGTTCTTCTTTAGCAGAAAAAAAAATTGAGAGGTCCATATGAGGACCACAGAAGTGGATCAGAGGGCTGGAGCACCTCTTCTGAGGCTGAGCGTTGGGGTTGTTCACTCTGGAGGAGAGAAGGCTCTGGGGAGACCTTCCAGCACCTTCCAGCACCTAAAGAGGGCTGCAAGAGACCTGGAGAGGGACTTTTTACAAGGGCATGTAGTGACAGGATATGGAGGAATGGCTTTAAACTGAAAGAGGTATAGTTAGATAGATATTTAATGTTTAGATTAGACATTAGGAAGAAATTCTTCACTGTGAGCATGATGAGGCACTGGGACATGTTGCCCAGAGAAGCAGTGGATGCCCCATCCCTGGAAGTGTTCAAGAGCAGGCTGGAAGCAGCTCTGAGAAACACGGTCGAGGGGAAGGTGTGGAACTAGGTGACCTTCAGAGGTCCTCTCCAGTACAAATAATCTTACGTTTCTGTGAATACTTTTAGTTGTGACACCATTCATTGCTATCACCTACTCTAAATTTGCACCTGCATAAACTTTGAAAACTCTTTTTTTTTTCCCCAATTAAGTTTCTTGTTTGGATGTCCTTTGAAGGTTGAGGTCCAAGTTCCAGACTCTCAAACTCCTGGTCCTTTAAGTAGCTATTCGGAAATGAAATTAGATCTTTTACAGGGCAACATTTAGAATTTGCAATAGGAAGTTTTTTTCTATTAGCCTGATTTATATGACTTCCAAAGAATAAATAAATTTTTACAGAAAATCAAGGAAACTAGTCATGCCAATATTTATTAAGAAGAAATGTGAGCTATTTGCCCTTCTGTCATAACACTGATGAAAGACTATATAAAAGAATATTCATTTAGTAAATTTATGTAGCAAGTAGGGATTACGTGCATGAAGGTTTTTAAATGTGTTATATTATAATAAATTAATTTCAATATTCCATAGTTTCTGCAAGCCATAATTTAAACACCTTAAAATATCTCATAAGGAAAATCTTATTTTTCAGACAAAATTAGATTTCTTTGTAATTTTGTAAGCAGCATTAAAGTCCCCATATTTACGTATTTTTCCCTAAATTTAAATACTCAAGTTAATTATAGCCAGCATTTCTTTTCACTGTCCATGCCCGAGTTTGAGAAGTATTCTTGCCATGAAATGAATAAATATTGGATTTTTTGGGTGAATATTAGAACTAATGAAAGCTAGCCCTCTCAAGGCTTTTGTGTCATGGTTGATCGCGAGCTTTAACTAAAGCTGTTCCCATAATTGGGATATCTGTAGAATGCCTTCCCTCTCTGGTTTCCTGTAGCTATTTACATGTAAACTAACACTGTCACCTTTCCATTGCCCGTAACATTTGCAAAGACATACATTTTAACAATATGTGCAGGAGTTCAACAACGTTTCAAATATCTGTTCCCTATGAAATTTCTTTCAAATTTGACAGCCACTTAAAAATATTGAGACTAAATAGGAATCAGACAAACAGACAAAGAATGACTACATTCACCTCCTTTTCTTGACTCCGGGTTTGGAAACTTGATTTTTAAAATTTTTAAGTTGGTTTTGTGCTATGTATCAAACAATCATTATTTAAAGCTACTAGCTCAAATAACTGAAGGCACAAACATGAAAGAAGAACATTCTGAAATTCACACATCCTTGTAATTCACGATTTGGGCTTGGAAATACAAAATCCATGCAAATGAAAACTACAGTCACCA
Organism: Melanocharis versteri; assembly: GCA_013397845.1. Lineage (NCBI taxonomy): Eukaryota > Metazoa > Chordata > Aves > Passeriformes > Melanocharitidae > Melanocharis > Melanocharis versteri. The sequence continues at coordinate 682,432 of VZTG01009485.1, forward strand.
AACTGGAGATGCCACCTCAGTTTCAAGCAGAGAGAAACTAGTTCCATCTGGAAGCTTTTCAAGGGAACTTCTCTCCACTGTGTCAGAAGAGTGTTTTCACTTGTGCATTCACCTTACATCAGACTTCTTAATGACAGTAAAGGTATACCTACATGGCTGATGACATCAACAGGATCCAGTCACTGTGAGCAAAAAACCTGCAGGTACATATTTATCAGGGAAAAGAAGGTGTTGTGAGTCTGCAGGGAAAACATCCTCAGGCCCATTACATGTGGCAATCATAGCACCTTCTATGATAAGGGAAACACTGACTTAACGCAGATCTCTGTTGGCTCTTTCGAGGGAGTCAAGGGACCACAAACAGGAAAAGGAAAAGAAGGTAAATCTGTTTATTCCTGATACAATACAGCAAAAAGATTAGCCCAGCCAGCCACGAGGAAGGGCAGGTCTAGTAAGGGAGTTAATAAAGTTGGCTCTTTCTCTCTTAACAAATATTTAGCAGAGAGTAGATAGTGAAAGAATAGGGATGTAGAAATGAGATTATCTTTAGCTGTCTCTACAGGGAGCTCTGAAAAGATAGCTTGGAATTGTTAGACTTTGAACTAGTACATATAATTATCAAGTAATAAAGATACCTGTTTGCCTCAAAGGTAGATAATGTAAGAACTCTATAATTTCAGTAATTCCTCTTGCAATTAAGATATGCTAACTGTAGAAATTCAGAGAATTTAGGACACAATATTAGAACAGAACTGTATAAAATGCTACTTATCAAATATTGGTGCTGTCATCAAAATACTGGTTTCAAGCATAGGAAAAGACAGGAGATGGACATGTCTGTGAAGCCATCAACACAGTTGCTTCAGCAGCCTCTGAGGACAGCAGTTGGAAATCACCATAGCCAGCTCAATGCTGGAGTTTCCACAGAATGCCCAGAAATCACAGGCACCTAAAAAGAGCCATCCATTTCATTCACTCTTTTTCTTTTTTTTTTAATCAAGGACATATGGAACAAATAGGAAATCAAAAAGGCCTCCATGTACTTTGGGTTAACTCCATCTATCTTCTTTGAAGCACAGGCACCAAACGCAGGATGATTCTTGCTTCCTGAAGAACAGCCTGATGTTTGAAGAACTCACTCAAGAAATGGAAAGACTGATTAAAGGATGGACACAAGATTAAGAGGAATGAATTCATGCCTCCCTTACTGCAGTAATCAAAAGCATTAAGCCACAGAACACTTTTGTGTGAAGGCACTTGAAACCAAGCAAGCAAACAAGGAAGTCAAATCTTATCCAGAAACTGGGATATTAGCTGCAAGTGGCAGAACTGAGTTCCCAGATCTTAATCCCAGAAAATAATTATGCACTTAAAACATATATGTGTGTGTGTGTGTGTGTGTGTGTGCATGTGTATAGTCATTAGATAAAACCATGTTCAGAATTATTGATTAGAAAATTAGATATGTGTCCTTACAGTTTAACGTCCTGGTCATTCGAAAGGCATTTATTCCTCTATTACTTAGCTCTTTCTCCCCTAAAAAGGGGAAGACACAGGTTTAAATCACCTATCTTGAGTGCTGTACCCATATTTTTCAGCGCCCTAATATGGCATAACCAACCAAATGTTCTATCAGTCAGAGACAGTAATGACCACTCAGATGAGATGAAATCGGTTATAGATCTAATCCCCAGCTCATCTTTTCAAGCTTCTCCTGGGAATAACAGAGAATTCAGGAGGCTATCCACATACCTAGACAAATTAAGCACCTCTAAGCGTGTGTGGGTGACTTAAATTAAATGTCTCAATTAGGCAGGGAGGATATTTATAAACAGAGCATTAAGTAGTCTTGGAAAATAAGATTTTACTACCTGTGATGTATATATGTTAGGTAGGATATAACATGCTTAAACCACAAATCTAATCCTATATAATGCAAAAGACAATGCTGCACAATCCTATTTATGAACTAATCAAGCTCCACCTTAAATCTAGTTACAACCTCGACCCTAACATTCAATTAAGTACAATTCACTCCTTAGATGACAAGAGACAATATGCCAATTCCATTCTAGATTAATATTTAATATTAATTTTTCCCATTTTAGAAGTGTTCTTCACTGACCATTTCCCTTAAAAAATTCTGTCTCTCCAACTGTATTTTTATGCTTTATTACCTCTCCCGTTTTACATAACTAAAACATAACTGAATTTAAGTTCATTAAAACCAGGAAACAGTATGCCTCTCTGATGGAAGGACAAGTTGCATAGTCAAGGAAGTTCAGAATACTTTGATTAACACGTGGACTTTGTTTCAAGTAAGGAGGTGTTCTTCAGATATTGATTCAGGCTATTTTATTGACTTACAGATGAGAAGACTGTCCAGGAGTCTGGAATTAGTACATCGAAACACCAGTCAGGAACCCACATAATCTGCAGACACCCTAGAAAAAGAGTGGGTGTGGAATTTAACATGGGATTCAGCATAAGGATGGGCTGTTATATGTCACATGTTATATATTATATACCTGGGCCACTTAGTGTAAGGGAAGAGGATGTAGGCTTGGAGGTGCTCAAAAGAAACATAGATGTGGCACCTGGGGACATGGTTTAGTGATGGCCTTGGCAGTGTAAGGCTATTGACTGGACTCCATGATCTTAAAGGTATTTTCAATCAAAAGGATTCTATGATTCATACAAGACATGGTGGGAATATTCATTCAACAAATTCAGATAGTATTTTTATAAATAAAACTAGCAAAATTAATTAATAAAAGTAATATTTCTGTGTAGTAAAATCCTGATTTCAATGATAATATAGAATATTTTTTTACCACTAAAATTCTTAGCAACAAATTTGAAATAATAAAAAAGGATAAATTTCTATTTTTTCCAATAAATATTATAAATAAAAGTTGTAAATAAAATCCTTGCCTTACCCTATATAGCACAATGACAGATGCAATGAAATAATAACAGTCTGCTTGGTTATTCTTGGTTATTCTGCAAGATCTTCAATCGCAACCTTTATCAAAAAACCAGAAAATAACCAAGTGGGAAAGTAAAAAGCTCGCTCAAAAAAAATTACTACCTTTAATGCAATCTGAAATAAATTAATGCTTCTGAATGCAACAAGTAAAAGCTAAAGCAGCCACCAAATGTCATTTATATTACTTGCAGATCAATACTACAAGAGACACGGCTATGCACGTAATAGAGTAGATAATGAGTTCCTACTAATAGTCTGAGATGCTCTGCATCAGTAAGCAAGAGAGAACACCACACTGGTGACAAAACTGATACTGATGTTTATTCACTAGGAGAACATAGTTTTATACTCGTGTATAGGTACAATAAAAGGTCCCAAAGACAAGATTTAAAAAAGAAAACCTAACTTGGATTGGCATAATACAATTTCTGCACATTTCTGAAAAACCACAGCAACTTTATCTGTTTTTACAATCCACAACCTCAGTTTGGTGGTCTTCCCAAGGGGCTAGATTCTCCTGTGGTAAAAAATACTACCAGAACTCACTGCTGCACCTGGACTAAAAAGGCTTACAAAATTACCAGCATTGATAATTTATATTTAACTCACATGGCAACTCCTACATGCCTGGAGTTCTGTAAGAACTCAGATGATCATTGCCATGTACATGTTTAGATGAACTAAGATTTATCTTGCATAGCAACTCCTACGTGCTTGGAGTTATTCTATGAGTGTTGAGACGGTCATTCCAATGTACATGAGCCAAGGGGGAGGGAGCGGCACAGTAACCTGAGTATTAGAGCAACAAGAAAGGAGGTTTCAAAATTTGTATCTTGATCATACACTGAACCCACTTTCCTCTAAAGAACTAATCAGAAAGAAACTAACAAAAAAAAAAAAAACAAACCCAAACCCAAAATAAACAAACGAACAAATCCCCAAACAAAACAAAAAACCAAACCCTTAGAAAGACAACTCCTCTGTTTCACAATTTAAGCTACACCACAAGTCCAAAGCATCTTCTTCCAATACCCAGTTTATATCAGGTATCACTACAGGGATAATATTCTGCTAATATAAGAGAAAAGGAAGAAAAAAGTAACAAACAGCAACCTTGTACAAGACGTTACTCTTATACCATTAAATTATCATTGTATAAATATTTGGCCAACCTTGTCCATAAATAAAAAGGATTAAAGTAATTGTCCAGCCCTTGTAGTCATACAGTCATTCCTAATAAAGGCTGCAAGTTTACCTAGCCATAATTATTCCCCACTACTGATATCACTCAAAAATATTACTGTTTATTGAAGAAAGAGAAGCATCTTGTCACCCAATAAAACAAAATAGCCAAATGATTATGCAACACTTAGAGCAAAACTGCTGAGGATGAGGAGATTCTTGTTCTTTGTAGACCTAGTCAACCTAACAACAATAACAACTAAACTGAAAAAAAAGCTTTAGGAACAGGCTTTTCTCACTACAAAAGTAGATAATTTCACTGTGAAGGTGCTTTGCTGAGAATGTTTCATTTAAATAGTTTTCAATCACCACCGTGTTTTTTCAGAAATTTATAATAGTCAATATTGAACGAGCAGAAAATAAGCTCCTACACATCTCAGAAGTCTGCAAGAGACTGATATATTTTTGTCTTCAAGGGGCCTCAGTTTCTCCACTGCTACTTCCAACGTTCTTGAAGGTCACCTGTTTTTCTAAAAATAACTGCAGATGAGAACACCACTTCTAAAAAATCTCCTTTCAGCTTCTGGTCAGGATCACTGAAATAGTACTGAACATGTGATGGTGGACACCCCTGGACATCAGGCAACTACAAAGGGCATGAATGAAGCCTGCTGAAATGGCTCCACAGAGTGAGTTCCTCAGCAAGAAAGCACTCTCACCCAGAGACTCCACCGGGGAATTCAGGAAGCCTTGACATTTCCTTCAAGACAAAGTCACTCCACTTTGCACTTTAGTGCAAAAAAACCCACAAGGAGCTCTGCCAGGACTTCTCAAAGGAGAATCGCCTAGGGATAGCTGGCAGAATTTCTTGCTGGTTTGAGTCACTTTGGAGAGACCTCAACTTGACAGCTGAACTCTTTAATCAGCCATGTTCATCACAGCACATTTTGAATCCCTGCTTGCTTTCCTAACCCCTCCAGACTTTCTGAGGGGAAAAGAGGCAGGCAGCAAAGGCAACTTCTGCCACTCCTCCCCTCAGCCTGCTACCCTGCAGAGGTCACCCAACACGATCTGTCTCTGTCCTGAATGTATCCAGATGCTCAGGAGACTTAAGACTGCAAGAACCCACAAACGAGCAAATCATGAGTGCTCCTGAGGGAGCTTTAAAAGACTCGAAGAATCACAGATCTGAGTAAAAGAGAGGAAAAGTTTCAGGTCATCTACAGTCCATTCTTCCACTACAATGGAAGAGCAATTATGCTCAAGCCGTTACCAGCAAATGCTCAGTTAACCCGTCCTTAGAAACATCCACATGTGTCTTAAGAAGTCTGGCAAACTTTCCCAAAGAAAGTGGTTGCAACATTTCACAAGAACTACAGGTCATCTTCATACTTCAGAACAAGTATATTTCATTATACCTGAATAAGTATTATTGCCACAAATAAAAAATACTGGGAAAACACAGGAGAAAAGACGAAAGGGGGGAAGGAGGGAGGGTTGTCACAACAAAAATAGCTCACCTAGGGAAACAATCTAACCCCCAGAAAAATGTGCCTCGGTTTTGTGCCTGACTCAAAGCTTCAATCACACAAGCTCTGGCGAATTTACCTTAAACTATCAGTGGTGTCTGCTGATGTACTGAGCTGACAGTAAGTGTGTACTACCTGTGAGGCAAATTCCAATTGTTACAAATACTGTACACACAGAAATTAAATTCTTAACTGGTAATGCTACTGGACTATTCACTTACATTTTCCTATTGAAAAGAGGGAAGAACAGGTAAATTTCACAGTAATAGCTAAAGCTTTATAAATGCTCTGAAAAATTTAAGCTAAAGTGGCTACCAGAAAAATATATGAAGTAAACATTACATTCAGTATTCGACAAGTTTTAAATTATCATCTTTGGCTTGGTGTATACTATGTATTAAAGCCTGACACTTCTTTTATTATTAAAAGACACTCTTTAGAGATGCTATACAAATTAAGCATGAAGCTACTGCTTGCTCCTCTGTACTGCAAATTTCCTCATGCATTAATGGAAAATATGTATAAGATAAAACAATTAGAAAGTGACAATACAAAAGTATAAAGGAAAGGGGAGGACTTTATCATAGAGCTCTGAAGAGCTGGCTGAATTTCAAACAAAGAACTTAGTGGGTGGGGGAGGGAGCACAGAGAGTACTTACTTATGTTATTCTCATTATTTAAACTACAAGCTTCCTGAAGCTTGTTCACTGAAATGAGGATGGTTAATCTTAAGTATTCAGTAAATTCCACAGATCAGCTGAAAAGTCTTCTGAGGCATGGATTAAAGAACTTTCACAAGGCATCCCTAGTTCATGCATGGGCTAACTGCTTCAAAACATCATGCGCTAAGTCTGTATAGGTAGAGACCACACTCTACAAATCCTGCTAGGATAATTCTAAAGCGTTCAGGGTGTTAAAATTGGATAAAATTAATCCAAAGAAGGCCAAATTATTTGTGCAGGTTCTCCTAGTAGAGCACACAGAACAATGGGTAAAGAAGCAATGTTGAAAATTCTGAAGGCTTTCTTTGCTTATTATTATTTTTACTGCAGTACCATGTTGAGACTCTATTTAGTGCTAGATGGGGAATTACACAACTCTTGCCCTGAAAATCTCATTTAGTTTTAGAGGTCAAATCTCAAATAACTGTGGAATCCTGACCTACTGGCACTGGACTCACTTAATACTGGAGATCAGAAGGAGGAAATGCTTATTATACAACTTGGTGGTTTTTTGGTTTTTTTTTCCTAATTAAGGTAAAATGCCATTTCCTTTTTTTTGAACAAAAAATTATTTTCCCCTTAGAATGGCAGGAATATACATTTAAAACAAAAACATTCTGTCAAGTAAATCATTCTAATGTTACTATTCTGGCTGATCTGTTCAGCTATTTGCTCCATTTTACTATTCTGGGCTTCCAACAGAAGAGCTGGAAAAAGTACACATTTGCATATTTCTACATTACCAGTGTTTCTACATTAACAGCATGTACTATACAGCTCATACTTCCAGTGCATAGCACTGAAGACATATAATTTTGTACTTCTCCTTGCCATTTTTTCTTTTCTAACTTTCATTTTATATAAAATTACATTTTAAAATGTGTTTTAAATGCTTAATTTTATCAAATTATTAATGCCTATGCTTCAATATTTATGGAATGCATTAATAATTCAGAATACATTATTTATACTTTCAGCATTAGAACAGGAATTGAAAATTCAATGGACCATTTTACATCAATTTCTTGTCCTAAATAAAAACATTAATATACCAGGCATATCAGGAACTTTGTGGAAGGAAGCCTGGGGACAAAACATATACAAACAGTGGTAATAGAATTATGTAATAAATAGAGTTTGAAGTCAAATCTAAGCAGCAAACTAGCATGTCAGTGACTAGTAAACAAGCTGGATTGAAATTTTAGACAGGAATAAAAGGTTTTGCTGCATATTGCTACCTGCCAACCATGCTAGTGACACCAATTATAACAGAAGCAGCACTTGCTAACAGACATCAGAGATGGAGCAATGGCAGAGCATTCAATTGCATCAGACAATTATGTAGATGGAAAAAACCAAAACAAATATGACATTTTTTTAGGTCTTTTACATCAGAGGTTTGATGGCTAGCATGACAAAACAAGCAACCACTGGCATGTGACCTCACCAGCGCTGAATATAGCAGGACAACCACTGCCGTGGTCTTGCTGGCCACACTATTTCTGATACAGGCCAGAGTGGTCATCTGGGCACAGCTGGCTCAGGTTCAGCCCCTGCTGACCAGCACCCTCAGGTCCTTTTCCACTGGGCAGCTTTCCAGCCCCTCTGCCCCAGCTGTGACCCAAGGGCAGGAGTCAACACTTCACCCTGCTGAACCTCGTACAATTGGCCTCGGCCTCTCCATCCAGCCTGTCCAGGTCCTGCTGCAGAGCCTTCCTGCCCTCCAGCAGATCAACACTCCCACCCAACTTGGCGTCATCTGCAAAATGACTCGAGAGAGCACTTGATCCCCTTGTCCAGATTTTCAATGAAGATATTGAACGGAACTGGCCCCAGTACTGACCTCTGGGAACACAAAAGTTACTTCCTAAAGTAATACTTCTAGAAATTGAAAGCTATGTAAAAACGAGGATGGCTGTCAAAAAGCCAGAAGGGGCTCCTAAAACAACTGTATTATTCTAGGCAGAAGTAGAGACTACTGAAGGATATCATATCAGACATGCAGTGCCAGAGAACACACTTAATAAACCAAATGCTGGTACAGGGTAAAGCGTAATCAGCTGAAACAACAACTAAAACATTAACTAAATCATTAAATCAATAAGCAGAGGTTTCAAAGTGAAAGTAGCTATGGAACAAGCTATGGTACAAACACAAAAATTAACATATCACCCAGGCTGCACGGTATCTGTGCAAGGGTTCTAATGAAATACAGGATGAAACAGCCAACTTACTACAACTTCTCTGGTACCTAAACACTGGAGCTGACAAATGCAGGGCCAAGCTTGAGTAACAAGGAAGTTCTGGGGAGTACGTTCAGGTAAACATGAGATTTGATCATAGAATGTATAATAAAGAACAGAATTAGTGAACATTTCACTAAATACAATCCATCAGTGAGGAGCCAAAATAGCTTCTGTAAAGGTAAGTCTCACAAAAGCTGAACTTCTCTGCAGGGGTTACACTCTCATGCACAAGGGTGATCCAGCTCATGCAGCCTACTCACTTTTTTAAAAAGGCTGTAAACAAAATTCCTCACTAATGTTTCTTCAGGAAAGTAAGCTGCTGAGACAAAAAAGCAAAGGTTGTGGAAAAATAACTGATTAAAATAGAGGAATCAGAAGATCCCAGTTCAGACTCAGCTCTCACAATGGAGAGAAGTCACTTGCACAGGGAGCTGTACTGGGAATTGTCCTGTCTAACACATTCAGGTAACATGGCAAGGGAGAAGGAGGAAGGGATGGCAGTTCTTCAGCGAGGTGAGAAAATTGACTGGTGGCACATACTACAAGGTAGTAAAGAGGAGTGCCTTAAAGACCAGCAACATGCTTATCAGTCTGAGGGACCAGGAAATAAAACAGCTGGGGAAATTCAATTTAGATTCATGTAAAACGATACACATATGGAAAACTAATCCTGGCTTCATATATAAAACAAGAAGCTCTGAGTAGTAACACTAAGCAGCAGAAGAGATAATTCCATGAAAGCATCAGTTTGGTGCTTGGCCATACTAAAAAAGCGAATTAGAAAATTCAAGAAGCATTATGAAAATTAGGAAATATTAAGAAAGGAAAAGATTATCAAACAAAAAGAAAAAATTCTATATAATTCTACAAAATTACACTTGTTCTACACTTTAAATATTGCATGAAGCTTCTGCCTGTTCCTCTCAATAGAGAGTGGAAAAGGTTCCAAGAGGGCAAGAAGGATCTATGGTATGAACTGGCTCCATACCTGGAAAGCTTAAATGCATGGAATGCTTCTGTGTGCAAAAAAATGTGAGTTTGGGAGCTGCTATGACAAAGACCTACAAAATCTTCAGTGGAAACATCTTACGTAAAGATTAGGTATTCATGTTTTCTTCCAAAAAAGTGAACAAAGGGATAACACAAAAAGTAAGAGGAGCCAGGTTCAAAGCAAACATGTAGCTGGATTTCAAACAACGAGCAGCAGCACCATGGACTCCATGCAGGGGACACTGAACGCAAGTTCATGTGACGAAGTCAAGGGAAGAACAAACAAGGACCTGTGAGAGTTCACTGCAGGTACCTAAACAGAGTAATTCCCAAGAGTTTACAAAACCTTCAAGCTGAAACTGCTCAGAAGCTGTAAGAGTATTAGGAGTATCATACGGGCTAATTCTATTCTTACTCTTCTCCAAGCATCTGCTGGTGGTGACTGTTGGAGTATGATATTGAGCAAGACAGATTGGTGCAGAATTCATTTTCTGGTTAGATATTTGGGGGCAATTTTCCTGCAAACTAACACACAATCACATCACAAAGGCTGAATTAAGGGAGTACAATCATAGCTAATAACTTCGCAGTAGCTTAAATATTTAAAAGATAAGCACCCAAATTGCTTTCCGCTGCCCTTGAACTCACGGTCGGGCAGAAGTTCCTATCTCTAAAAGTTCAAACTCTTCTGCAACTCAGTCATTGAACATATAAAAGCTAGGTATGATTACTCCTACAGTAAATAGTTTATCTATAATCCTTTACTCGAACTAATCTTTTCTCTGAATTTTAGGTATTTTCCTGTGTTTCTTGCTCTGTGTTGCTCAGCCAGCAATATCCAGCCAGACTTAGGCAAGAAAGTCCAATATGGCCAATCCTGTCATATGATTTTTCATTAACCAAGTTCCATTTGGTAAGTAATGCAGGGCAATAAAACTTTAATGGAAAGCTATTACAGAACCACACAACTCTGCATGGTTCAACACTCCTTCCAGTTTCCAACCTAAGTGTATTCATGCCCACCATTATAGTTACTTGGTTTTTTGCCAAAACCATCATTTATCCTAAGTAACTCTTCTTCCTCCAGTGTTTACCCTTTGATGTACTTACATGGGGAAGTGTGCCACAACTCCTTTAAACTTGTGTACATCAAGTAAATCAAAATCCTACTCCTTGGCTGCATGTATTACATATAATAAAAAATATATAATAACATATAATGATAATATATTATAATAAATAATAATATAACAATTATATAACATATAATTTCAGAATACAAAATTTTATGTTAGATCTTTCCACTGTTTTGTAAAATGGCACTATTTTATTTCTAGCTATTTCAGAAATACTTCAACTGATACAGCCTAAAAGCAAATTTTCCTTTTACAGAATCCAGATTCATTTTTGCTTGGCAGTTATTGTCTAGGTCAGTCAGGGCTTCTCAGTTTCTCTCATGCACTCTTCTATGGATAAACATAAAAATGCTTCTTTTGACATCTGCACTTTGTATTTCATTTCACCTTAGTCAATTCAGTCTTCAATCTTTCACCATTTAATGAGGCTTTTCATTTTCTCATCCACAGATGAGAACATCAACAACTTCCCACTTTCCGCCTACTGATTAAGACTGGTACCTCCAAGATACTTGCAATAGGAGACAAGAAAATAATACAGAAAAACAGAGGCACAAGTTTTAGCATTAGTGCTGCTGGTACCTGTTTAGGTAGGTATTTGACAACAAGTTACGAGAAGAGTTTTGATGGATGATAATGAAGTAATTTTACAGATTAATGAATATCACTAACAGCAACATAAAAAGCAGCACAGTTCTGTATGACTGTGCACGCAAATTGCACCTGGAAGGTTTTCTTTACACATGCACTGCCCATACTGCAACATACTGTGCATTGAAAACCTTTTAAAAGGGTTTTTTTTCCTTTGCTTGGGCTTCTTTTCCATTAAAGATACACTCATTAGGAATCAAAGATAGGGCTGCTTTCAGAATGTTTACATGAATTTTTTATATAACTGAAAAATGGAATATTTTATTCTCTATGTACAGAACTATCAAAAATAACAAATGTGCCTTAAGTATCTCTGTACCAGTTTTTATCTGCTCTTGTTAAAGTGTATCCAAGGGTCAGACACAAAATAAAAAGGCCTGCACTGAAGGACACAGCACAAGAAAATGCTGGCTGGTTCTAGAGACGGAGCTCACAAGCTCCAGTAGGCACCTTAATTTTCTAGACACTGTATGTACAGCCTTAGGTGTAGAAAAATAGTATTCACAACACTCAGTATCCTGAGTAGAGGAAATACCTTCAACTACCAAAATGAAATGTGCAAGAAAAATGTGTTTCTGAAATTGCACCTCTTTTATCCATTTAGATACCCAAGCTACACTAGAAGTAGGCACCTCAAATTATGTTAAGCATTTTCAACATTTAGCTTTTTCTGGCATATTGCCTGTGTTCAGACAATTGGATTAACTGATGCTATTGCCCATATCTCACATAACATCTAAGCACTGATGCACCCTCAGGAAACAGATTCACTAATCAGAAATCCCCATCTACTCAGATCCATCCTTCCAGGAGATCCTCCTTTCTAGGAGAATGCCTTAAGCACCTGGATACAGGCACTGTTTCTGAAATTTGGCAGAGAAAAAAGAGTTGTGGTTTGGGCTTAACACCCTACTGTCTCCTTGCACCAAATGTGCTCACTTAATTTCTCCTGGTTTACATTCCTGGAAGAGTAGAGCAGCACAAATGTCCAGCCACAGTTTCTGAACGGCCTTTGCTGGAAGCTGGACACCTAAGCACGATGACGGCTCTATCTCCAGGCCTGGAATTAGCATAGTTTTCAAAGATCATGGAAGTTTTTACTAGAAACTTTTAGACACTAGTGGCAGCTAATTAGATTTTTCGGATTTTTCAGTTATTCAGGTAACTCTCTTGACTTTGGAAATCTGAATCCCACGCAAAGTCAAAGCTGGGAAGGTGTTTCAGAGTAGAACAGCTGTGTAGAATACACACCTTCCCTGTTCTTACTCTTACCCAGCTCCACAGACAGAGTAAGAGATTTTTTTTCCTCCATTTTGGCTTGGCTCTGCACAGCTCTTAAGCAGCACTTCATATATCTGCTTTTCTGAAAATTCGCCCTTTGATTCTGTAAATTTAATTTAGTTGGATATTTTACATGTATTTTTCCTAGCATTAGTAATGTTTTTTCCCTAACATTAATGGTACTCTACATTAACAACCGCAAAATCAATGCTTTGTCTGGAAAGTTATTTTCTAGCCCAGAAAACATCTCCAGTATAAAATATAAATCTACCTCTCACCTCAAAAACCATCTGTCATTTGTCATGATAATTAATTAGATACGTAAAGCAGTGATGTCAGGAAATGTCAATAATTTCTTCAGCACCATACTTTCTTAAATATTTTTTAACATATGATGAAAGATTATTATATATTTGTGCTCAATCAGTCTCTAAAATGTTAAAGTTCCATTTATTTTTAATACACTTACTCTCTAATCTCCCCTGCCCTAGTGGATTATCCCACAGTAAGGCATATCTCAACAAAATTGTATGCTTTCAAGACTTCTGACAATTTCTGTGCTTACTTCTACCTTAAGTCAAGGTTGTACATACACTGTATGTAGAATTGTATATAAAAATATTTCTACCACCTCTTTTCCTCCTCATGAAGAGAAACATATGGAGCTTACTATCAACAGACAAAAGCAACTTTTCACCAAAAACAAATTTTTAAAGCTTCTGAAAACAAAATAACGCGGGATAATAAAAGCTGTTCTGTTACAACTGTACGGCGTTCTCCAGTTCAGCAACACAGAATATACATACTCATTGAAATGCAAGTGTACACACACACAAGAAAAACCAGCTGAAGGACAGATTTCTTGTCACAACACAGGGAGATGCATGTGAATTGAAGCCCTTAATATACAAGATAGGTTTGAGAATCTCGTGGTCAGTTTTCTGCCACTCACACTTTTCCAGAATTCTAGAGCTTTGTCTACATTTGAATTATAAAAAAAAACCAAAACAAACAAGACCACACACTCAAAACAAGCAATCCCTAAACTATTATCCACTCTACTTCCCAAAGTTCAGTTCTCTTAGTGCTTAGGCTTTTTTACAGGTGAGCGCCTACACACTTTGCTGGTAGGAAGCAAAAACAGCTTCTATCATTCACTTTTATCACTCCATCTATTAACACCATTTCTCAGTGGTAGTACTAGATTTGAAACAAAAAACCAAACAAACCACCAACCAAGTGTAGATCAAGGCACGAAGGAAATATTTTTGATTTGTGACTTGTGCAGGCATACCCTGTGAAAATAAATCTGCCTTAATCCCCTTGCCTGAAAAAATCTGTAAGTTCTTTCCAAGCACTTAAAAAATGCAGTCTCTTTAATAACTTTAAACTGCATTAGCAGTGAAAGCAGCACTATGCAATGAACATTTCAACCAATCTGTCTTCAGTATTCTCTGTATATCTACAAGACTCATGAAAAAGGAATAAAAGTTTGCATCTGATAAGCTGTTTCTACAGATAAAATTAACTTTTGTCTAGGAAGTGGTGCTACTGCTTCCACAAACATCCTGGGAGCTTTCCGCAGAGCAACTTTCCAAATAGTTCTGGCAAAGAAACACCAGCTGACTCTGAGGAGGAAAGACAATGGACATTATGAAGATGATCTCTCCTGGAAGCAAGATCCAAGAGACACAGTTTGCCAAAGAACTTTTTTTTGTTTTTAAGGCCTAAACCTATTTAAAGGCTACAGAAGTGGCATTTAGTCATATCTTTGAACAACTGAGAACACAGGATGATCTCACGCCTAACACAAGAAGTGTTATCTTTATTACAATAAAATACCTTAGAGTAATTTATCTTTATTTCAGACAAGCTCAGAATTTTTAATCAAACCATTCCAACAATCCTGGGCAATGTATGTATTTGGAAGGAGTTTTGCAGAAATTCTGGACTCTACCATATACCTGTCACTATCAACTAATAATAGAATTATTATGGTATTATATAATATCAAGACCAGAATACATAGTGAACTAGCAATGATAATGATTTTTTCCAACACAAACAATCTATCTCTCTCTTGATTTTTCACGGTACTCTTCAAGCGGACTCCAGTGGAAGGAGTACTTTCAAGAACAGGGACTTGCAATTAATGGTATGTGTACCCTACAGCACCTTCTTGAGTACAGCCCTTGAGTCGTACTTAGCCCAACACAGAGCTGCAGTTTTAGACTGTGGTTCCTATTGCCAGTGGTCTACTTAACATCAAAAAAACGCAACCAACACTATGTTAAAAAAGCTCAGGAAACTGTACCTTAAAATGTGGATTCTGAACACTGATACAGAAAGATCACCGTCACCTACCTTAATTAGCTGACTACAGACAGATGCACCAACAGAAAAAGGTTCACATTTACTTTTTCTTCTTCCATGTAGACCATATATATAATTATAAAAGGCCATTTCACCCTTTCCTTGGGTGATGTTACCAAGATTAAAAAATGATTACAAGCCAAGACTAAAGAACTGAGCTGTAGTTACATAATCTTAAAAGCAAAGATTAGAATTTGTGAAGCAAAAGTAACACCATCATTTTTAAGCCTTCCTAAAATGAATAGACTTCGGAAAAGTAATATTTCCTTTCCTCTGAAAGCTGTTCCCATCAGTAGAAGGCACCAACATCAGTCACATCCCAGTTACTCTGTTCTGTTGCTGATACTCATGCTTATCTAAATGTTTTCTAATACACTAGTATTTACCAGCATAACTTGAAGAGTAGGCTAATGGACTGCTTCACAACCTAGGTGCCAATTCTGCTAAACAAAATTTTAAAAAGAGGGATAGACACCAGAACTGTAGTCAAATATGTACAGAATACTTAGGGTGATTACTGTGCTCATGCTAAGCAGCAAGAGTAAAAGCAAGTAAAATGGTTACACTGTATTTTTTTAAAGCCAAGGAAATATACAAGGGTTTTGTTAAAAAAAAAAAGTTTCAAATGTCACAGCTAGATTAGCAGATATAAACCAGCATCTAAAATTGCGACTTTAAAGAAAAATCAATTGAAATAATAAGCTTGCCATAGAATACACACACAAATGAGAGAAGGCTGTATGTCTTTTTTTAAGTTATTATGTAATGCACTTACTCAATATTGCAATTCAGTCCCTAAACTGGTTTAGGATGAGGTTATCAGCTCAATTCTATTCACATAATGTCATGATGAAAATCAGGAAAGAAAAATCTATACTGTACATCTTTTTAAGACCCACTCTATGAAATAAGATACATTTACCATGTTACCTAAAAATATGAAAGATGCATTCTAGAGAATAAATGCTCAAGTTTGCTTTTGGCACCTTTATAGATTATTAATTACCTTTTTCTTCCTGCTCTCCATTAAGCAAAGGAGAGCTGAAAACTTCAGATAGCCAAAACAGGTATTATTTTAATACAAAGAAAAATTATATGATGTGAGATTTCAAATATCATATTAAAATAAAATCTCATGCTCTATTACAATGTCTGGAAAGAAGCCTCTCAATTCGAAATAAGAGCTCACAGATTCCTATCCTATGGAAATCCCAATCCTACAAAGTAATCTAAAAAAGAATGCTTCTGTAGTTCTACTCTGTCAAAATAACTTGTAGTAATGAGACCAGAAGCCAAATGGACGTAAACATATTAAGGACAATAAGTTTTTTAAAATAATCAATCCTTTAATTAATAGTCTATGCTTTGTACATACAAGACATTCATGACAATGGGTTTTGGTTCGGTGTTAAAAAAAGGGGGGTGGGAAGATTGTACTCAGGGGTCCTGAGTTCCTAGGTAGCACTAGTTCTCACTCTAATTTTTACCTTCTACCTGAAGGATGACTAGTCTGCAATTTTGCTGTATTTTATCAGAATTATCACAAGCCTCTATAGTTAGGTCCACTGGGGGTTGTTTTTGTTTTGTTTCATGCACTTTTTTGGGGGGGAGGTGAGTGGAGGTTGTTTGGGGTTTTGGTTTTGTTGGTTATTTCGGGGTTTTTTTTCCATTTAGTTGTGTTTGTTTCTCTATTGTTTGGGGTTTTTTCCCCTCCAAAAAGAGCCTTTTAACATCACTATTTATTGTGCAGAACGCCTCTTTCCACTATTTTAAGGTCGTTGGCAGAAAAAGTCACATGCTTTCAAAATATCCAGCTCAGGATCTCTTTTTTTTTCCCCACTAAAATACTGCATGGGGGACGGGAGGGTTGGGGGTTGCAAAGGCGCTGAAGGACCATCCTTACTTTATACCTCAGGGAGTCTGTACATTTCCGTACATAACCCATAATTTCATTAAAGCTCTAGAAGCAAGATCAAACAAAACCATGCCATCATTTCCATGAGTGGTCCCAGCTCCATCATGGATATTTCTTACAGGGAACAATGCCATCTTTTCCTACTATGCATAGCTCTCAGCTGCTCATCTCTCCTTCTTTTTCCAGTCTTTGAGCACAGTAAATTGAAAATCAGAATGGAAAGAAAAGCCAAACCAACCCACAAATAAAACACCTCTGTACAGAAAGACATAATCCATGTATTTCAAATTGTTATGCTTCTTTAAGGATTTTCAATCAACTAAAAATCCAGCCATTCATCTAGAATTAAATAACTCATTCAGGCTGAACAGTATGGATTTTAATTCTACTATTCTGTGAGTATGAAAATCAGAAACACAGCTATTGCCTTTGGACTATGCAGGAGTTCAGCTTTTTCACAGCAGATTACCTCTCCTTACAAACCTAAAACATTGTCAGTACAAGGGCACTATAAAAGTTGTTCGTTTCTGTATTAGTGTCTGTTTAAAAAAACTGAGAAACCCCTCAGATTTGCAGGTAAATTACATATAACTATTCACATTTTCTGTGCTGAAGTATGTACATCCTACTCTTCCTCTGCCTTCCAATTCTACCATTGAGTATAAATGCAACCAAAGTGCTTTGTGCAACACAAAACAACAGTTTCCTTGTATGTGCAATTTTGCCCACTTCAGGTCTTCAACTAATTTGCTGATTTTCAAAAGGAGTCAAACAACACTGATTTAAAAATTAATTTAGTTTTCTGACGCCTCCATTACTATATTTAATGAAGATGAAAGTGAAACCACTTTCACTAGAGCATAAACTATGCTTTCAAGCAGCTGGTAAATTTAGCTTCCTTATGGCCCCAGATGATGCCAAACCAGTATCTAAGTATTTTACTTGATATTATTAAAAGGAAGAGAATGTA
The DNA here is from genome assembly GCA_013397845.1 of Melanocharis versteri. Lineage (NCBI taxonomy): Eukaryota > Metazoa > Chordata > Aves > Passeriformes > Melanocharitidae > Melanocharis > Melanocharis versteri. The sequence goes on from VZTG01009485.1 coordinate 700,416, forward strand.
TTCACAATCTGTTTGAACAACAGTTTGGGATGATGGCTTTTTGTTTTCCTTTTAATTTTTTAGAGTTATGTAACCCATTATTACAATGAGAGGTTTCAGAAACACCTTTGGCAGGGACAGAAAATGAGAAAGAAAGAAGGGTATTATTTGTTGGTGGCTGTTTTTGTTGGTTTGTTTTAGGGAGTCACTACCTTCTTTTTTATTCCAACAGCTTCTGTTCATCTGTCTTGAGAAAAATAAATGCGATATAAGATAAAATTTAATTTCTCTTTGTCTATATCCTTATAATCAATTGCTTGGGGTTTGTTGGTAATAAATTCAATTAATATCTCTAACTCTAACCTGTTTTGCCCATGACAATATTTGGTGAGTGATCTTTTCCAGTTCTTAAGTAATGAATCCTTCATTATATTTTCTCTCCCCTGTCCAGCTGCAGAGGGGAGTGAGAGAGAGGCTTTGGTGGGTGCCCAGCATCCAGCCAGGGTGAAGGCACTACATCCATATTTCCCTCTTCATCTTATTTCCTCATGTATTCTCTCCTTTTTTCTTCTTCGTCTTTTTTTTT
>VZTG01009485.1:716397-730045 GCA_013397845.1 Melanocharis versteri
TTGTGGCAAAACTGCTCTATCCATAGTCTATAACTGGAAAGAAAAGGAATATGGCAAGGTTTACATTCTGACTTTCCACTTTGACATTTTCTAATAGTTACCAATGGGGAAAAAAACAAATTCATTGAGAAGCAGACAAATGAGGCTTCCTTTTTCAGGAAAATTATGTATTCTATATAAAAAGCACAAGTTTATCGAAAGAGTCAGGATTTCACTTGATCGTGGCAACTGACATACAAGAGAAGAACAAACCAAGTAAAGAGGTTATTTTGCACACCATCTTAGCAGATATCAAGACTGCATTTGATTTTGCTAAATCTGGCTCATTACAAAAAGCTGTAATACTTTAAAAAACAGTTCCCCGAGATGTCCACATAAATTGTGTATAATGGTGATTTAGCAATATCCAGAAATGAGACTATTATTGTAGACAACAACACTCGAGGTTTCCTTTAATTTGGTGGCAGAATTTTTAAGACTCAGTTGGGAACCTGAGCAAATTTCTTTCAGAACATAACTGCCAATGTGATCCTGAGGCTGCTCACTACTCTTATTAGTAGTTTCCTATATTTTTCCAAATCCTATTTTTCACCTGCTAAACCTCATTTGTAGCTATTGGTTTCTTCNCTAAACTTCATTTGTAGCTATTGGTTTCTTCCAGTCTTGAGACAATAATAAGACGAAACCAAATAGGAAACTAAATATTCTTCCTTAATAACACGGCTGCCCAGGCTTTAAAGAGAGCAGAAAAACTCTAGAAGTTCTGTTTGGCTTTCATTATAACAACTATAAATGCTACAAGCTGCTTTACATATCATTATATAAAAACACTCCTCCAAAAATCGCCATACGTATCAGCATTGTTAATAATTAAAAAAAAAAACCAAAAAAAACCCATATGACATAAGATTTCAAAATTCCAACAGCAAATTTTACCTTCTCTTCATATCACCGAGTCAGAGATAACAGAATATTTTGAGTTGGAAGCGACCCACTGACAGTCCAACTCCTGGCCCTGCACAGGGCAGCCCCAAGAATCACACCATGTGCTTTATCAGTAGCTCTTTAAATTATACTAGTTATTACAAATATACCAAAATGTTTATAGTCTTTACATTCTACAATTTATTGGTCACACATTATTCCTTTGCTATCTTCTTTATCTTGATACAAATTTCTAGCTTTCAATTTAAAATTCGACTCCTTTTAAATGCAGTTTTTTGCTTAGATACATAATGATGAACTTATGAAAATAAGCATGGTATAACACATCATTTTAGCAGTCCAACCTTTAAAATATTCGAAAGAGTGATAAGTCTCACAACTAGAATAACTATGGACAGAAATTCTTTATTATGGTTTAGAGCAATTAGAAAAAAATCTCAAGCAATAGCTTTTATTTACAACTCATTATTTAGGCTGTTAAAATGATTAAGCCTTCCATATCCATTGAAGTGACCCACCAATTTAAGCTGTAACAGTTTGTTATACATTTACTTGCCTAGCCTTGTGTATGATATCTACACATTAAAGCAAGTCCTGCATGTCATCATTCTACTTTATCATGCAGACACTTACCTCTACCACAAAAAGGGAATAAAGCATTTTATTTACTGCCTCACTTGGCAAGGAACAAAAAGGTACGAACTGTGAACAGCAACTTACTCCACATCTGAGGCTGTTTTCTCTTGCTCAAACTAGAGCCTCAGCAAGCATCACAATTTTGTAGAAAACAGGAGAAGACAATGGTGAGATGATGGAAAAAAAAAAATCAGAAGACTAATTAAATGCTTCTTTTTAGTGTTCACCTGACATAAAAAACAGACAAGGACAGTGAGAAGAGTTTAAATTTTTAAAAAATTATTTTAAAAAAATTTTTTTCAGTTATTTTTTGCTTACATTTTTTACCCAAAACCTCAAAAATTAGAAGTCAACATTTCGTCAACGTCTGCTAAAACATGCTGTCAACTCATGTCAATTTTTATTGTTTGGAGTACAGTTATTTTTAGAAGAATTATATTTAGGAGTGGGTTAAACTAGCCTGTTCACATTGCACACTACTGCTTAATACTTCTGACAGTAGCTGTTGTCTTTCTTTTACGGCCAACTTAAAAAAAACGTTAAGAGAACTACACTCTTGAGATCAGAGTACAGCTCTAGAAGTTGTTTAATGGCTGAGTGAATGCAACTACTATTTCAAGCAGTAACGTGGATTGCAGAGGTCAGCAAGGGCTGAAGTGAAATGTTCACTTCAATTAGTTTCTAATACCTTAAGTTCAAAATGTTCTGACAAAGAGCGACTTATGAATTCCATGAAATATCCATTATACACATGTCACAACAGACCATAAAAGTGACTCAAGGCTCTTCAGCTACTAAAAAGCAGCAGTTGCACAACATCTGCAGAGACCTCTTTTCTCCATGACAGCAGCTGTCAATCTGAGGGGCTTTTAATGTTGCACTGAAGCATAATGTCCCCTTATAGATGAGGCTCTCTCTGAGGCCATTTTGGGCAGGTGTGACAGACCACGGATGGCAAAAACTGAGGTGAGAAGAAAGGCATTAGATGGCATTCTCTAAGGGAAGGTCATCACTGCCCTTTAGAAAAGCAGCAGTTTTGGGTACCTTCCTTTCTCCACTGGAAGACAGTGAACCTATTGCCTCTCTGCACTCCTCATTCTCAGCTCTGTTTCGTGGGTATGCACAGAGGTACAACTGAGCAGGGACAGTCAAACCAAGGCAGTGTTTCTCAAACTGCAGCAAACAGATGCTCAGCAGCTTCAAGGAAAACTACCTGTTCTAGAAAATTTCGATATACACTCTTATTAGCTGCATCCCAGCAGTGAAGGTTTGCAGCACACCACCAGATTCAGGAAGAGATGCTCAAGCAGATCAGGCACTGAAAATGGGGGAACAACACTGATAGGTGTTGAATTTTTTGCTCAAAGTCTCTCTGTTGCCTGTAGGAATACATCACCTTCATAAATCCATGCTCCATTGCAATAAAATAGCTGACAGTAAATCAGCACTTATGGAAGTGCCGTATTTAGAAGAGTGAGAGGAAAATACTGTGACTTTAAACTTAATACATACAGGAAAGAACATGATCTTTCTGAGACTGGAGTTTAGGTGAAGGAGAGAAGTTTGTCATCACAATGAAATTCTCTATCAATCCTCATTTCCCCACCAAGCCATGATACGACAGTTACTGGTCAGCCTAACTTCTGTCTGCTCCCAAACAGCATTGAACACTACTAATATGTTATAAAAAAATTTAAATTATATAAAGTGCACCTAACCACTTCACTCCATATTGAAATATTAGGAGGAGGGGAGGTATAAAAAAAACCAAATTACCAGTAATGTTTAGTTTGAGGCATACTTAGTTTTTCTAATAAATACACTAAGAGACACTGACTCCATTTCCACAGACTTAAGTGTATCAGCTTTTATGTAAAAGACACATTTTTTCAGTACTGCACAGACAGCTTTATTTTCACAGAAAACCCCAACCAACAACGAAAAAGCACCAAAACAAACAAACAAAAAAACCCACTCCACCTTGCTTTTATTTACATGTTGTGCCAAGCAACTTTTCATTACATACAGTTTGGCCAAATCTGACCATACTGTTAAAGCCTGGATCTAACACAACATTTACAGTACACCTACATGGACAGCTAAAGACAGCTATCAGTTCATGTCTGGAAATGAGCCAGCACTGCCTCAGCCCCATCGAATTGCCAATGACAGTATGGACTGCCTTTCAGAGAAGAAACCTCTTTTAACCTCTTCCAGACTACTGACATACAGTATGATATGAACCTAAAATCTATGAACGACAGCAAAGACAGGTAAACTACATATTCCATCCCTTTTCTAGTTTTCATCTGTCAGATTTAAACCTGTAGGCAACCTTCTCTATCCACTGAAGATCAACACAGCTGCTTACATTCATTCCTTAAAAAAATGAAACAGTTCTCCTTATTTTCTCTTACAAAATGTGGCCAGGAGACAGGGTACCCATCTTTGATACTAGGTCTGTCCCCTACAAAGCAGAAGCATCTTCCCTGCTTTTCTGAGAGTTCAAAAGCATATCTCCTACTTCCTGTGAGGGACAACACATATATTAAAAATACATTATAGACAAACACAAATTGGATACTATTCACCTTCCCTTTGCTGCTGTTCCACTAAGCACAAAATAATTCAAGATTCACAAGAGCAGAAAAAGATCAAACATTAGTGTGTGACTCAGCAGTTAGGACACACAATACATCCTCCAGATCTTATATTTTTGAAATAGATCTGCACGTCACTTATTAAATCTTATCTCTAAGGCTTGCAAAATTCTAGCCAAAATTCATACATGCACTGCAGTGAGACCACCATGTTCCAGGTATAAATTTTCATTAAGAAAGTTCAGAAAAAAACTCCACACCAATCTGAACAACAATATGATTATTATAATTATATCCAAGTGTTTCATTGTCTGTTTTAAGCACCTGAAAATGTCTCCACTTTTTGAAGAGATATAACTCTTAACATGTATTTTCTTTCTACAAGGCTCCAGATATTTCAACATTCCAACAGTCACACAATATATATTTTTCTGAAGTATTTCTTTTGAATCAAAGTACTGTTCCCAAGTACAGGTGAATCAGGCTTCTCTACAATCCTTTCAACAACAGCGTCCAAATGGTTGCTCTTGTTACAACAGGAAATCAAAACCATCTATCATTTTGTCTGCAACTCCAGCTAAGAGGTAGCTGAGCACTCTAAAAATAAAGCTAACAGATGTGTCTTGGGATCTAAATGGACATATCTTGAAAATTAACCTAAATTGCTAACCTGCAACAATGGCATACATGCAAACTGCAAGGAAAAAAACCCCAAACATTAAAAGCTTCATGTTGAAAGTCAGACTTTTGAAGAAGGTGGGAAATCAAAGTTAAAAAGTCTCATAGTGCATGTTTGAAAGTGTTGCAACATGATCTCATGAATTCCTGAAAAAAGGAGACATAAAACAGGTAGAGAAAAATCTGTCCTTAAAAGTCTCTCAGCCTTCTAGAAAGTTACCATCAAGCAGAGTCCTTAGCTCTCTCTAGCAAACACGCATAGAAACAAAAACTAATGAATAAACAGAACAGTACCTCAACATCCAACATGTTTCATGACTGCATTATTCAGCTCTTAAGGCTCTTTTTTCCATTTCTATTTTAAAACCGCATCCTTATCTCTTTGCTTAATAAAGTTAATCTTTTTTTCTAGAAAGACTCTTTCTATAATGACACAGACAGTCTCAAAGAAAAAAATTACTATTAGTAAAGAAGCTCATTATAATCAAGGATGGACCAGAATATCTATAATTAGCATATGGTCTAGGATTCAAAAAATCTGAAACACTTACTTCTTACCACATTCAGGCTCAAAAATCAGCCTTGGGAGGCAGTGCTCCACATGCAAGCACTGAGCTACTGGAAAGCACTTATATCTCTGAAAATGCTCAGACATGGAAGATGACCCATTTAGATTGTTTCTATACACAAACGGCTTTGCTTTTCATGTATTCCCAGGAACAAAGAAAGATGAAATTAAGGGGCTGTTCTATGTGACAGGGCAAGAGAATGAAACATTAAAAGTAACAAGGATTTTTCTCTACCAGTAAGTCATTCTACATGAAACTTCTCACCAAGTATTACTTTAGGACAGCACTGATCATTAATCAGCTACTTCCCATGGAAACCCTCTAATATCTAGGCAGAGAGTATGGTGTCAGAAGCTGTCAGAAGTTCAGAATTAAGAAAAAATTTAGGTCACAAATTTACATACATTTATTAAGATGTCTATCACTGGGCCACAGCAATCCACCGCGAGGTGGTCATTCCAAGTATTACATGCTATGCTGTATTAAGCAAATCATCAGACACTCAAAGGAACAGTCCACAGGTTTTGAACTTTTTGCAACACTGATCAGATCTCTAATGAATAAACAGAGAGCAAACTCATGATGAACCTAGAGTTTACTAGAAGACAGCCTATAAATATGTTAGTGCTTTAAGAATCTATCAAATATGATAGATTTTAAGAATCAATCCCATCTACCTCAATTGGTTTCTTTTCTCCTTCGATGTAATATCACTACTATCAATTTTTTTATGAATACTGCCAGAACTCCTAAAGATTTGAGCCATGAAGCACCACTCTGAACTTTCCTGCAGACAGCACAAATGACCATATAGGAGGAATACAAACCTGTCTAGAGCTTAAAGTCATGTACTTAACTTGTCACCCTGGAATAAAATAATGTGTTGACCAGCTGAGTAGCAAAAGGTATAGAAGAGAGGTCCAATTCTCCTCCCACTGCACCTCTTTTAGGCCAATAGTATAAACAAAAATCTTTCTCCTTGCTAATAAAACTTCTTCCATTTTCTAGATAAAGAAATAAAATCTTTATAGTTAGAAGTAGAATGGATAAAAGTCTAGCTAAATCGGCTAGAAGACACAGATAATTCCTAATATCTGACTTCCATTACTGCAAACATCATAGCTGGTAGACAACATATTCTTTTTCAACTTAATTGTACAGAACCTCTCCCTGTAGCATGGAACTTGCTGAAGGCAAATTTGCTTGAAGTTCATTTCCATGGGAAACAAAAACTGTTAACTCTTTTTTTAACTCAGGGATTTTTTTTTAAATAAATCACTCATGCTAGCCAGAGCCTCAGAATGCATCCCGTTGTCTTGCCTGGGGACGCAGACAGCATTGCTTCCAGTGGGTAGCCACGTTGGAAACTTCCGTGGCACAATTCTTCCTCCTGCTGTGAAGATCATCTGATCACAGAACATTCGAGGTTGCCCAAAACAGGATCAGCCAGAGCAGTTTGCTCAGAGTATTAAGACGTAACAAATACCACTGTCCTGTATTACCAGCAGAGACCAACATTTGCCATACTGGGTAGCTGGGTAGCAGAGATGTGAAATTTCCTTCCCCACAAATTAGACAATTTTTGTAAAGCCTTTGTTCCTGAAGAGAACAACTTTCTGAAGTTCCTGAAGTTTCACTACTGCACATGGAAACATAGTTCGATAAGTTTGACAATCATCACAGCCTTCTCCTTTAATATCAACAAAAGGCAGAACGAGTTGAGAGTTAAAAGACCTCTCTAAGCGTTTCTGCATGCACATTCAGTGGCTAGTGGCTGAACAAGATTTAACAAGTTAAGCATTTCCTTTTTTTACTGAAAAGCTGACTCTGCATGCCACTTTTACAAGTGCTGGTTGAACTACTTAAGTTCCCGCATATTACCAAGTTATAAATGACTTGTGATTTTCCTAAATTTATTTTTTTTAATGACTTGAAGGCCTGTTCCAAAATCACTATGGAGAGTGGTATTTTGTTTTATGGTAATAAGAACTTTTTGTAGAAAACCACATATCTGGTACAGCTGATCTGTCAGACAATCTATGTGAACCTGAATGTGCTTGGAAGGTAAAAGATTCTCAAACCATGAACAGTGTCACATTGGAGAAATATATCTAACAACTCTGATTTTGGCCACTCCATAGCCATTACATCAGAACTGGCAACTGGGAGCTGCTGGAGAAGCCACTTCAATATAGTCTTTAGCATAAATACTACCAGTAAAGTATCTTACTGTCAATCACTCTTTCAGTTTTCCATAACCTATGCATCTACTATGCGCTGCAGATACCAGACAAAAGAGTCAGTCTGAAAGAAGACTCCCCATCCAAAAAGGGCCCTCATAAGCTTGCTGGACTGGTCTAAGACAGCTTCCTTTCATACATCAATTTTCATTCATGATTTTTCAAACTTCCCATTCCCATGCTACAAGCCATGTCCATATTGAATCTATTGATACAGGAGTTTTACCGTTATCCCTCTGTTTTCGACTGCTTCATTTTGTGTAAAATAGTTCATTACATCGAACAGACAGAAAATTACTCCAAAACACTGAAATTACAACATTTATTTCAGACATAGAAAACTGAGAATACCTCACTGCAATGAATATTAATTATTTGAGCAGTCATCTCTGATGAGAAAGAACAAAGTTCAAATTATTGGTTTGAAGCAAATAAAGCAATGAGTTTAAGCTGGTTCTGTGTGTTCAAGAGAATGAGTCTAACAGTGAATGACAGACAGATACATAGATACATAGATACATACACACATCAAGAGAAATGCATATTTTTTTAGTGGACACAGGGAAAAAGTCTCAATTCCGTTCTCCTTGCAAAAAATGTATGGCTTCAATAAATTGCTTTTCACTGATTGAAGATTTTTTTGCTTTAACATCTGCTGTTGGAGAGCATTAATTCACATGTATTTTATAGCCTACTCCTCACTTTTTGATCTTTCATTTCCTTGGGAAATAATTCCAATCTTTTCATTCCCTTGAAAAAGTCTGTCATATCCATCATATCAAACTCTTTACGATACTGTGATTTATCTCTTTTAAACTAATTGACAGTTAATAACGCACTTCGAACAGCAGATAAGAATTAATGAATTTGTATACAATGGCAGTTTCTTCTCTGTTTTTTTGCCCACTTCTGATTACAGCTATAATTTGAGTAACAATACCTTATCAAACTGTAATAATGCTCAAATTTTTTTGTTATATTAATACTGTTAATTTAGAAACTCTTCAGACATATAAATGGAATCTTATTTTCTGCTTCCAAAACACACTGGTCTGCATATACCAACAAGCAGTTTTACATGTCATCCTGCTGTCCTTTCACAAAGCTTGCTTAGACTTCTCATGTGACCTTTCCAGTATTTGTGAATTTGATTAAACACTTTTAAATCCTTAGTAAATAATTCTACTTTATGAATCAAATTCTACAGATGACTAATAAAAGATACTGGACAGCTCCTGTTCAATATTTAAGAGAAAAAATTTAGCCTCTTATAAGTTAATATTTCTGTTATTTCCTCTCAGAGATTTTTGTGATCCATGAAAATATTTTACCCCTCTTATCAAGGCTTTTTTATTTAATAGCTTGGTGTGAGAAACCTTCAATTACACCTTTAAAAAGTGCATGTAAATTAGAACCATATTAAAATTTAATCTGCTACGCTACTATTGCAATCAAAACCCCTGGTAGATTAGTGAGGCACATTTGTCATTGCAGAAGCAGTACCAACTACATCAGTAATTTCAGTTAGTACTACTGAGTCTACCATCAGTCTTTGTTGTCATCACACACCTCTATCTACAGGCAGTTGTGATTCTAAAGGATGAGAATTAGGTGTGCATATTTTTTCATTGAGAGCACCCAACGATTTCCAGACCGGTTCCCTACACAAACTTTATGAGGTCACTTGTAGAGTTGGAAACTCTCCTTCAGTAACTTAAAATCTATTGACCAATTTTCTACCAAATTTGTTTTTTCCAATTTGTGAAAACAAGAGACAAATAGAGAACAGACAATCTATTAATACCTGCAGAAAATGAATACAGCTTAACACAGAGCAGAAAAAAAGGGGAAAAGACAGTACAAATGCCTTAGCTATTAAAAAACGCTTCAAACAGAATTTAATACCTTTTATTATGCGCCAAAAACCCACACATGGCTTTAGAATAGATTCCTATTTTCTAATAAGTTTTAAATGTCATACTGCTAAAGCATTTATAATATTTTATTTCTGCATGGAGTCAGCTGTCAGAAGACTAAATTCATGTTGCAACCATAGCATCTAACGGAAAAGTCAACCAACGAAAAGGTATAAACTCTTTGAAAATTATCCATTATTTCTGCTCTTTGTTAAGTGCTTTGCAAAAATGTAACTACATTTGTTTGTTATTCTGTAGTTCTTTCAATGTGCAAGGTAATTTATTATACCAACAGACTAGAATAAGGAAGCTGTCAATCTAGCTTCCCTCAAAAATACAGGCACATATTTTCAGAAATGTATACACTTTTGATGATATTTTCTGTCCTTTAACTGATTTAAAAAAAAAAACATTTTTCAGAGAATTAAGAAATCCAATATAAATTTGTAATTATGCTAATTAAGTTTATATTCCTGGAAGCCTATAATTAGTTTTGCTGCCTCTCCAACACAGAACTCGTTCAGCTTGTGCTATAAGATGTAGTTCACAGCACTGCATATGCAGCTGAGTAGTTCCAAGAAGCTGCACAGCTTCTGTCCTCTAGGGAAGAGGTGGCTCTGCAACAAATATTATTTAGTTTGCAAAGTCATCTGAAATAAGTGCAGCAGTCTCAGTTGCTCCAGTCTTATCCTGTATCATTCTTTCTGTGAAACCACGCCTTGTAAACATGAAATATATAGCAAGTAATCTGTGTCAGACAACCACAAGATCCCTTCCAAAAAACTTAAAGAGACTGATTCACAGATGTACTGGAACAGAGAACCTTTTTTGCAATCTGGCGCCTTGGTATCTTTCAGAATCCGGGACATAGTCCAAAATAACAAAAACTAGAAAAGAGGTATTATCACCCTTGCAGCAGTCAGAGGCTCCAAGGTGGTAGAAATAGCAGAGCGGGAGTTATAAAATGTGCTTCACCCTCCAAGCACCTAAATTCGAGTACATCGAGATGCATCAGACACACAGGCAGGTGCTTATAAAAGAGCCCAATCCAAATGCAGTAGGAGTAACTTGATAAGACTTCCATCATGATACCTTTTCTCAACAGCCAAAAGCATATGAACAAAGGCAAAAAAAATTGAGTTCTCTTCTCAAATGCTGTATTTCCCACAGACAAAAGAACCTCATATTTTAGCTCAATCCTCTGTCTGATAAGTATCATGCTTTTTTTTTCCCCTTTCCTCCAAACTGCAGACTTACAGATCTTGGTGGATGAGAGGTGAGTGTATATGCAAGTGGGCTGATAGCAATTTAAGAGTATTAAAAAACATAGAGAAAAAAATAGAATAAGCAGGATTATATGCATCCTTTTCTGTGGGGAAGAAAAACCAACTGAAAACACAGGGTGTGAGATAAAGCACGTCCATCATGGAAAGCAACAAAAAAAGAACTATGAAAGAGCAAGTAAAGGGAAAAGAAAGTAGGATAGAATACATTAAAAGCAGAGAGAAACAGATTTCATTCAACTACAGGGAAGAAAAAGACTGATGTGAAGGAAAATTTGTGAAATGTTGAGTTAAAATTTAATATATTGTACCCCAAATTGTGAAGTAAATCAGTCTCATACAGGAAGTGTTGGAGGGGAGTGTTTGATGGGCGTTCCTCCACTTGGAAACAGGCTGGCTGAATCCAACCAAATTTGTCAGAGGTGTAGAATTCTCAAAGATACCTGTAAAATGCTAAGTTCATGAAATCAAGATGCTGTGAGTGTCCTGACCAAGGGAAAGGATTCAGAATGCATTAACACCTTGTTGGACATTAGACGATCCACAAAAGGATGAGACAGAACTAAAAAAAAAATTCCATTAGCGCTTACAACCACTCTCAAGATTTAAAAAAAACCCTGAACAAACCCACACACAAAAAAAAAAAAAAAAAGAAGAAAGAAAAGTAAAAGCCAGGCTTCTACTGCTCAAGGAACCACTCTTTTAAAATACTTTTTCCTCTTTCCTTTCACCAGGGGAAAAGACATGGTAATACTTGGTATAGTATTTACCACTAGGAGTAATAACAAACAGGTGTTAAAAAGCCCTCTTGATATATAAAAGTGCTGTACAAAGGGGGACAGTTTTATCTTCCTTCGGAAAATTAAAGCAAGAGAAGCAAAGTGACTGCAAGGAAAAGCAGCAGTGAAAAAGCTGGATGGAAAGCAAAGCCAAGCAACCCAAACCACCTTCCACCCACAACTTCAGTCTGCCGTCAGAACCAGCAGCATTTGAGGCATAACATAACACATTTTGTGGAACTCAATTAAAAGAGAACATACAGCATACAGTAATCAATGAGCAGAGCTTTTTAGAAAAGCTGTATCATTCTTTCGGTTTGTTTTATACCGATTAACCCCTTCCTGAAATTGCAAATATGCAGTTAATACTCAAGATGAGCCAGTGTATTAGCTCAACACAAATGACCAGCAGCAACTCCTCAGCTTTTTTGACAAAACCAGATTTTAGATAATGGTGTATATTAGCCATCTATACTTTTAGAGCATAGTCAAGTCAGCTTTTCATACCCAGAAGTGACATCAGCTTGCTCGCTGAAAATTAATCTTCGTTACTATTAAAGCAACAAGAATTTTGAGACAGTATTCCCCTGAATTCCTTCTCATGTGTTTGCTTATCTACTACTGCTGGTACCAGAAAGGCAGTTAATTTAAACCAGTAAGTGATTTTCGTAGGTTCTACAATGAAAGCGTCTAGAATCCCAGATGATTACATTTCACTGGCAAGTGAACTTGGATGCTTGGACACAACATAGTTGAACATACTTAAGCCAACTACCAAAGTTTTGTGAATCAAACATTTAAAATTCAAGGATAACAAGGCAGAACTACTTTAATGATTTTCAACGCAGTTCTCCAGATAGAATATCACAGACTGATTGCACAAATAGACCTTGAAATGTTTCACTTTTCAGGAAGCACACCTTTCAACTTCAGACAACACCTACAATCTGCATGCCAAGAGAAAAAGGAATGCAGTCATATGGAATCAGTTAACAATTACTGCCAATAAACCAATTGGCTGCAGTGGAAGAACCACTTTCAATATTAATAAGCAGTGATTCATGTGAAGCATCATATAGCTTTCCTTACTTATGGATTCATCATCCATAGATTTAAGATTAAAAAGTCAGCTCATTACCATATGAAACGCTAGTTCAATGTAGCATATTTCAGCTGTTGGAGATGCAAACAAAAGGTCTTGGTGTTGAAATGTGTGGGACTTTTACCTAAAATCCTGATCCTAGCATACAAAGACATGGCATACCTGTGTCTAACAGAACAGATCTGAATGCAGCACCTCGCTCCACTCCACGCTATTAACACTTTCTATACGCCCTCTACGTTTATTCTATCCATTTTTCAAAAACAAATGAATGCAAGCGATACCTTCTCAAGCTAAGAAAACAAACGTTTCAAACCGCGACTGCTGAGGAGGGTGGAAAATTCAAACTAGAGCATTTAATCAGATTAAATGCCACTGTGTCACAATTAGATGTCACTGTGTGCTCACTTAAATTCTGAAAGCACATGCAGCTCGAAGGGAAGTCATGGCACCGCACCGCTCCAGGTGCGAGCGCGCGCAACGCACACACCTGGCGTTGGAGCCAGCCCTTGGCCAGCGCTCCGTACTTCCCATTCATCCCGTCCGCGGGCGCGGCGGGCGCCCAGGAAGGCGTTCGGGAGCGGGCAGGGAGAAGTTGGAACCTACGTGCTTCTCCCCGCTCCCGGCCATCCCCCGCGGTCTCCAAGCCCTCCTAACAATGGTAGCAGTGTTCCAGCGGGCAGCTCTGCCCCGCAATCGGGCCGAATCCCCCTGCGCTCCGGCCGGCAATCCCGCCGCCCGTGCGCACCTCTGCCCTCGCCATCCCCACGGTGCCCGCGGCGGGGACGGGAGGGAACGGGAGGGGAGGGGAGGCTCCGCCCCGCACCTGGCGGCGGTGACGTCACCCCGCCGCCCCCCGCCCGCCCGCGCGCTGACCCCGGCTCCGCTCCGCCGCACCTT